>APFE031063104.1:120122-151488 GCA_000404065.3 Pinus taeda | reverse complement strand
TCTAGGGACCACGTTTCATAAATTTTCAGACTGAATCCACAAATAACATCAAGAATTTCTGCATCAACCAATCACCTTTTCACTAATCAAAACTGAATCAAAATAAACACTTCTTTGACGACTGTACCCAGATCATAATAACAGTAATCACACCCCACTTCTGAACCCAAAACACTATAGAAATAAACAAAAGCAACTAGAACATAAATCAAGAGATGTACGCTACTTCACTATTTAGAAACCTGCGTGCATACGCTTCTGTGTCAATACTAACCTGCGTATAGATCTATAAATTCATTCTTTCAAACATTCAGATATTAGTTAACCCAGATTATCAGATTTATAGATCGAACGTGTGCCACATATCACAGATCAAAATCATATAGAGATACCACTATTCCAGCCTTAAGATTTTGACCCATTAATAGAACTTATCCTTCTCCTTGCGCTCAGGTTCCTTCTTCATTCAGATCTAGATCTGCACCATAACCCAATCACAGTATTCTGGATCTAGCACTTTATCAGATATTCAATAATTCAAAAGATGCATTGCCAAATGATCTCCTTCCTCTTTTA
This sequence comes from Pinus taeda, assembly GCA_000404065.3. Taxonomy (NCBI): domain Eukaryota; kingdom Viridiplantae; phylum Streptophyta; class Pinopsida; order Pinales; family Pinaceae; genus Pinus; species Pinus taeda. The sequence continues at coordinate 150,912 of APFE031063104.1, read as the reverse complement.
TAGCCTTAGGCCTTTCACAATACCACGGACCAAAAACCATAACAATTCAATACCATGGATCCAATACTTGGGATCAACACTTTTGGATGCAATACCACGGACCAAAACCATAGGATCAAAAACTATCGAACTAATACCATGAACCAACCATAAGAATTCTCATGTGCGTGTGCTTTTCTCTGCATGAAAGTGCGTGAAATTTTCTCTGCATGAAAGTGTGTGAACTTTTCTCTTCATGAAAGGAACTTTTCTTTGCATGAAAGTGCGTGAAAGGAACTTTTCTCTGCATGAAATTGCGTGAACTTTTCTCTGCATGAAAGTGTGTGAATTTTTCTCTTCATGAAAGGAACTTTTTCTGCATGAAAGTGCGTGAACCAGAAAATAACTTTTCTACACTATAATTTATCATCTAAGATGAGTGGGTTTCCATCAAGTACAACATATGTATCATAATGCCAACATGTGGATACTACAACTAATGCACCTATGAAAGCAATTCCTCTTTAGCATATCCCTACATTCCACAGTCTTACATTAAAGGATCTGGATGCATTCCTGTTTGAATTTGACGGCTGTGTAGAGGATATGACTACACCACAAATCCCCAAAAATTGAAATTATTTCCCTCTACATTAAAGGGGCTGCTTTAAGATGGTTTATGGGATTGGGTGGTGGTGTTATAAATAACTGGGATCAAATGAATGAGTCTTTTTTAAAAAAATATCAGGATTATTATAGGTCTAGAGAGGTAAAAGATGAAATATTCCAGGTGATAGCTAGACCAAATGAAACATTAGAAGAATATGTTGAACGTTTCCAGTATAATCTTGAAAGATCTCCTTATGCATCATTACCCTTACCTGATAATGTATTAAAAACAACGTTAATTAGGGGAATGAAGGAGCAGTGGATTGAAACATTAAATATTATGGGAAAAGGAGATATTTATCAAGAAAATTTTACTGATATTATTAATCTATGTATCAGGAGTTCAAGAGGCAGCACAAGACTAAAACCAGTAGAACATGATCAGTTTGCAAGAGATAACAGAATTTTGGCAGAAGGAGTAACTCGTGCAGAAATTGGAAATTTATTAGAAAATTTTAAAATTGATATATTGGGGACACTGACAACACAACTTGATATCATGCAGGCCAAACAAAAGCAAGCAAAGGCAGAACAAAATTTCGCAATCTTCTGTCCCCGATGCAGGAAGAAACATAGCCATAGGGAGTGTCCATTAGATGAAGCCCAAGTTTGCGCCATTTGTATGAAAGATCATTCTACGGAAATTTGACCCTCACTTCTTGGATTGAAAGTAGTATATAAGGAAGCAGAAGAAGAGCCAGAATTGGTGTATCTACTCAATCAGCATCGTCAATGGCAGCCATGACAATAAGGTATGTTTTTCAGATCTAGCTTCTTCTTTTCAGCCTCCACAATATCATGCTCAAAAATATAATACAATGTGGCAAAATCAACCTCCATTCCCAAATTGGCCACAATAGTCACTCCCTTCATCATCTCCATGGTCGAATCAATCAAGCCAACCCAATTGGCCAAATTTTCCCTATACCCCACCATATTGGCAAAATAATGTATATCCAACAAAATGGACCCCTCCTACTTCACAGAGTCAAGCCTGGCAGACAAAATGGCAAATAACGATGAATCAGTGAGTGGGAACCATCCCACTCCCTCAACCTACACTGCCAACCTTACAATAAAACCCCCAGCCTAACTTAAGACTGCAACTCCCAGCCCAACCCAACCCTAATCCGAATAATAGACCGGTCCAATCTATTCAAATAATTGAAACACCAGAAATAGGAACCGATCTAAGGGACTGTAATGACCTTCAATTAAGATCTAGGCGCATTATCAAAACAGAGGGAGATAAAATAGCTCAAAGTGAAAATCAGTTACCTATAGAACAACCACCACAAGAAGAGGATGTGACCAGACAAAAAATCCATAATCAAGCAACCACATCCTCTCCCCCATTCCCAGAACGATTAATTATACCTCGACCTATACAATATCCTAATTTTGACATTTTGGGAGAACTAAAAAACCTTTACATAAAAATTCCATTCCTCCAAGCCATCCAAGACATCCCAATATATGCAAAGACTATCAAAGAATTATGTATAAAGAAACCAAGGAGGAAAATAACAAATAATCCAAGAGTCCAAGTAGTTGGTACTCTATCCAACTTATTATTAGGAAAAGAAACACCCGTTAAATACGAAGACCCGGGAAATCCAATAGTAACCGCCCAAATCTATGGTCAAACCTTCTCAAATGACTTAGTTGATCTAGGAGCTGCAATCAATATCTTAACAACTACCACTTGCCAAAAACTGGGCATTACATCAGTAGAACCGACCTCTACTTTATTAGAATTGGTTGACCGATCCGTGGTTAGGCCAGAGGGCACACTACATGATGTCATGGTATTTGTTAACTCCTGGGAGTATCCAACCAATTTTCTGATAATAAACCCCAAACGCTGACTTGATGGACATCCATTGATTTTAGGCATACCTTGGCTTGCAATTTCCAATGCTTATAGTGGTTGCCGACAAGGCAATATGACCATAACTAGAGGGGCGAACATCAAGAACCTAGCTTTATACCCTCCAGTGCAGCCAAGTGTCACAATAATAAAAACTAACAAGCATCCTGTATCATACCTCACTGAAAATATTAGATTTCCATTAACTATAAAAGAGGCCCTTGATTTCAAAGACCAAATAGAAGATGATGCCATTAACAATTTTATTAGCCAAGCTAAACCCAGATCCCACATACAATGTCACATGATTGAAGAAGAATTTTATAATGAATTAGAAGAAGATCCTCTTAAAGATACGCATGAGCAAACAATACCCACTACTTCTGTTTCAAATAGCAAAATTATAGAAATTGAGTCAGGAAAGACTTTAAACATTAATTCCAACCTGACTTCCAAACAAGAAGAAAAGCTCATCCAACTATTGAGGAAATATAAAGAAGAATTTGCATGGGACTACCCTGATATGAAAGGAATTGATCCTCAATTATGTACGCACCACATTTACATAGAAAAGGATGTGAGACATGTTCGCCCACCGTAAAGGAGACTCAATCCTCATCTAAAATACGTTGTAAAAGTTGAAATTCAAAAAATTTTAGATGTCAACTTTATCTACCCTATCTCCAATAGTAAATGAGTCTCTCCACTTGTTGTGGTACCAAAGAAGAATGGAAAGTGGAGGATTTGTGTAGATTATAGAGAGCTAAATAAAGCAACACAAAAATACCACTTTCCCCTTCCATTCATTGACCAAGTATTAAACACTTTTTTAGGAAAGAAATTATTTTTTTTCGTAGATGGCTTCAGTGGATACAATCAGATTCAGATTGCCCCTGAAGACCAAGAAAAATCACTTTTACTTGTCCTTGGAGAACATTTGCCTACAAAGTTCTACCTTTTGGCTTATGCAACGCTCCTGCCACATTTCAAAGGGCTATCCTCAGTATCTTTTTGGAATTATAAATGAAGGGCTCAAAGTATACATGGATGACTTTACACCATACGAAGACGATTTTGACCCATCATTAGACACACTGGAAAACGTCCTGCATCGTTGCATTGCCACCAGGCTTTGTTTGAGCCATGAAAAGTGTTATATGATGATGACTGAAGGACTTATCCCAGGCCATTATATCTTAGCAGCTGGCATTCAGGTAGACCCAGCTAAAATTCAAATAATTTTTCTAGTTCCTACTCCTACCACTCAAACAGAGGTACACAGTTTTCTTGGATTTTATGGTTATTATAGAAGGTTTATAGAACATTTTTCACATATTGTTACTCCTTTATATGCACTGACAGGTAATGTTGACTTTCTTTGGATAGAAAAATGTGAACGTGCTTCCCAAGACCTGAAGAAGCTTGTGTCCACAGCCCCAGTCTTTCGAGGACCAAATTGGGACCTGCCACTTCAAATTTCATCAGATGCCTCAGATACAACTATTGGAGCAGTCCTTGGGCAGGAAGAAGACAAAAACCATATGTGATTTATTATATTATCAAGAATTTATCTCCTACTGAATTAAATTATATTGTTATTGAAAAGGAATTTCTAGCTGTAATACATGCTGTCAATAAGTTTAGGCATTACATTACTGGATATCCTGTTATCTTGTATACAAATCACTCTGCCATAAAATATTTAGCAAATAAACCAATCACAAATGGCAGAATAACTAGATGGCTGATTTTATTGTAGGAATTTGATATTACAATCAAGGACCAACCTGGAAAAGAAAATCCTATATCTGACTTTCTCTCGCGAATGCCAAAACCAATGGACACAGTAGCAGTTGAAGATCAATTTCCAGATGAGCATTTGTTTGTTGTCACTGTTAAAACACCCTAGTATGTTGATGTTGCGAATTACTTAGCAGTAGGTAAATTACCAAAACATCTAACCCCCAATGAATGAAAACAGATTGTCCAGTGAAGTGCTTGATTTTCTTGGATTGGGGGCTACCTCTTCCATACAGGGGCAGATATGCACATCAGGAGATGTGTCCGTGAGCATGAAAGTTTTGATATTTTAGAAGCCTGTCATGACGGACCATGTGGTGGAAATTTCGCCGATTGCAGAACTGGCCATAAGGTCCTGCAAATAGGGTATTATTGGCCCACAATCTTCAAAGATTCAAAGAAGTTTGTTCAAGCCTATCACAGTTGCCAAAGAGCAGGACAGCCTAGTCAGTCCAACGAAATGGCCCTGAATCCACAACTAGTTATTGAACCATTCAAGCGATGGGCCCTCGATTTCGTTGGACCAATTAACCCATCCTCAAACTAGAAAACGTATATTTTGGTAGCAACATAATATGTCACCAAATGGGTTGAAGTAGAGGCATTGCCGAGAGCTATAGAGGATTCTGTCATACAGTTCCCATTCCATATATTTGTGCGCTATGGGCTTCCAAGAGATATAATTACAGACGGTGGACCATAGTTTGCTAGTAATAATATTGCTGTAACACTAAAAAATTATCATATCTAGCACAAAATCACTTCTCCATACCACCCATAGGCAAATGGTCAAGTAGAAAGCAACATAAAATAATAGAGGCAATCTTAAAAAAAACCATTGAGTCACATAGACGCGACTGGGCTGCAAGACTACTAGAAGCCTTGTGGGCTTACAGAAAAACATGGAGAAGCCTAGCTATTCACCATACCAATTGGTGTTTGAAAAGGAACCCATTTTTCCCATAGAATTTGAAATCCAAACACTACGAATAGCACAAGAAGTCGCCCTAGAACTAAATGAGGCACAGATTAATAGATTACAACAGATCAATGGGCTAGATGAAATCAGGATCTCTACCCTCCAAAACATTGCATTAATCCAACAACAGCGAGCTAAATGGTATGATGCTCTCATTAAAATTAAAGTCTTCCGCGAAGGATACTGGGCGCTTTTATACGATTCCAGGTTTCAGGATTTTCCTGGGAAACTTTAGACTTGTTCGCTAGGGCCATATGAAATCCAGAAGGTACATGATAATGGCACCCTTACTCTAACCACCATTGGCAGATCTGGATATACCTTCAAGGCAAACATCCACCGAGTTCGACTATATATTAAACCAGTTACTCGGGAGTCCTTCTATCAGCAACTACGCAAAGATTTCAACATGCAAATTTTGGAGGAGGAAGAGAAATATTCCTCACCCGTGATTCATTAAGTGATTCACTTATTTTTACACTTTGTACATAATTTCTTTGTTTTGTTAAATCATTTTCTGTACATATTTGTGTATTAGCACTTTGTTGTTCCTTTTCGAAGCAACAACAATTCTATCATTTTTGCTGTCCTTTTTTCTAAAAAGAACAACACTAGCATTTTTTCTGTTGTTCCTTTTCCAAAGGGACAACATTTTCGTTTTGTTGTTCCTTTTCCAAAGGAACAACACCTTTTGGGTCAACCGTTCATTTTTTCGTCCCTTTTTCACTTTCAATTTCTTGTTCCTTTTCCAAAGGAACAACATTTGCGTTTTCTGCTGTTCCTTTTCCAAAGGAACAACACTTTTGATTTTTGTTGTTCCTTTTCCAAATGAATGACATTTGCATTTTTGTTGTTCCTTTTTCAAAGGAACAACACTTTTGATTTTTGCTGTTGATTTTCCAAAGGAAAAACACTTTTGATTTTCTGTTGTTCCTTTTCCAAAGGAACAACACTTTTGATTTTTGTTGTTCCTTTTCCAAAGGAAAAACACCTTTATTTTTTTTTGCTATTCATTTTCCAAAGGAATGACATTTTTTATTTTTGTTGTTCCTTTTCTAAAGGAATGGCATTTGCGCTTTCTATTGTTCCTTTTCCAAAGGAACAACACTTTTGATTTTTGCTGTTCCTTTTCCAAAGGAATGACATTTGCGTTTTCTGTTGTTCCTTTTCCAAAGGAACAACACTTTCAGTTGTTGTTGCTCCTTTTCCAAAGGAATGAAACTTGCATTTTCTGTTGTTCCTTTTTCAAAGGAACAACACTTGTATTCGTTTTCTCTTCCCTTTTGAAATGACACATTCTCGTATTCCTTTTACTTATGCTTGCTCTCCTCACTATTCCAATTTAAAGATGCCTATTGTTCCTGCTGTTTCAGGTCTTTTGGAACACAGCTATACACTTATGCAATGGATACAAAACGACAACATACTGAAATCAATAAATTATATAAAAATCACTTTTTTTTACAAGAAATTGCTCTGAATTGGTAAGAGGAAAGAGGGAAGGACACAAATATCCATTATTTCTGTTGTCATTATTCTACTAATACTGATATGATTGGTTATCTTTATCATGTTGGTTCCTTTTAAATTCTCATAATCTTCTTTGATTATTATCAAGGAATAAGAAAAAAGGGTCTATATTTTTCTATTGAGATGTTAAGACTTCTTCCATCATTCCTACTCTTATGGAGTGTTGAACCACATTTTGTGTATAAATAGGAAAGTACTTTATGAAAGAAAAAAGAAAAATGATGTTTATATGAGTTGTCAAATGCAGGATAACGGGTCTCATCAAGAGCCAACCTACTATGATCATGAGGAAGAAAGTGAAGTGGCATTCCCGCTATGGCCACCACACCAGGGATATGGTCCAAGAGGCACATAAAAAATAAATATAAAGAGTCCTTGGAACAGGAGGTCTCATCACGAGCCAGCCTACCCACCTTTCACTCCTTCCTGGTGAATATCATTATGATTTAACTGGTTACCAAGCCAGCATAATGACTTCCATTTTGACATCGCACAACACTTCCTAGGCATACACAAAGGATCATGGTTCCATGGGTGAAACAAACAACTCTGTCAAGGTTATGGACACCTGTCAGCAGCAGAGCTCTGTTAATGGTATTGAAGTCACATTCCTTATACACTAATAGTAATCATCAACACCCTTCTATCTCTTATACCTTTGTAATATGTCACATAAGATTATGTATATTATTTACCCGAACCATTAAACACATGAAAATATATTATAACCAATCATGACAGAAAAGTTGATAATGACCGCATTAGACTCTATGTGCACGTCAGTTGTCCTATCCTCCTAGCCTCACATCATATCAATAGTCTCTTATTTGTTAAACGATCTGACTATACACCTCGATTTCGGAACCCTGCTCCTTTTGTAAACATGGCATGTTGGCATACGTTGTTCCTTTATGACTCTGTACCAGGGCAGATCGACACTCCGCTCCCTCATTTGACAGCTGAGGATGGCCTATCATATTACGAGGGGGGAGGTTAACCTCATCATTCACTCGTATACATGTTAGACTACTATTAGGGAAATTGTTTACCTGGGAATAGCAAGGCTCAACGGTATATTTTTTTTTCCATTTGCATAGCTTGTTGTTCCTAAGCCATTTTCGTAGTATGCTCTGCGGCAATTAGTAAGTGACTCAGGATTTGAGTGAGTCCTGTTGTTTTGTTAGTTTCTCTGTGTTCTAACATTTTGAACAACCTGTTTCTCCATTGCCATCTCTGAGATTTTACAGTGAAACCAAAAGAATGGGAGGAAGATCAATTCGGAGAGAACCACAGGTATTGACAGTCTCTAATGCTGCCCAGGAAATCCTGGCAAGAGCAAGTTGGTTAATTTATCTCAACCATTTACAAGAATCCAATGAGACCATAGCAATAGAATTCTTGTAGAACTTGTAGGAATATCACTCCACAGTAAGGGGGAGACACATAGCAGTCACTGATGACATAATTGCAGAGGTCTTAGGACTGCCAGCCACTGGACGCGTGTGGACGTTAAAGAAGGAGAGACTGCAAAAGATCATAAAAATCTTCCAGGATGAAGGCCAAAACCTGACATTCAGAGGAAAGGCAGTTCTACCAGCAGCATTAGGAGAGTCGTGCGTAGAATTGGTGAAGATCATCCAGAGCTACATCACCTGTGAAGGTAGGAAAGACGTGGTAAGACCATGACACCTTAAACTTTTAGTCGTGTTAAAACATAAATTATCTGTAAACTTACCTGCATTTTTAAATTCATTACTTCATGATGTTGTCGGAAGCATGAAAAAGGCACAACATGCAGAATTAGTAGTAAGTCACCATGGGCTGATACGGTTGATAGTTAGCCATAGCCTCGCTTAGCAACATAGTAGCTGGGAAGAGCTAATTGCCATGATAGACGAGGGATTGACTATGCCATCCCCAAAATGCAAGCATGCCACCAGTACACTAGATAGACCATTGAAACGAAGGAAATCAGTTAGACTGGCACGGATTAGAGGGAGGCTAGGAAATTCCCAAGGGGATACTAGCCAACCAGTAGAGATAGACGATTCAGGGGATGAGCAACCCCCACAATTAGAAGGATAAGAGAATGAGAAAGGATTGGAAGGAAATGAGGAAGGAGAAACGGAGGAAGAGACCAAGCAACCTGGGCAGGAGGAGGAAGAAACAGAGCAGCACGAAGACAGCACCTTGCAAAATCCATTGTAGGAAGATGAATTGGCCAAAATTCTAGCCAATATGAGTGAATATACCCAACCTCTTAGCTTGCCAGGCCTCCATGTTGAAGAAGAACAAAAAGAGCATTTTTCTCAGGAAAAAAATGCACCCAAATAATTACATGGCGAGGAAGTAGAAAAAGAGAATCAGTCTGTTCATGATGAAAGTATGACAGGAGAGAAAAGTGGTACAGAGGAGGAACAATCGGTTCCTAGCCAGACTACACCGGAAGAAATTCAGGAAGAAGGGGTGGAAAAAGAAGTCACCCAAGAAATAACATAACCGGCTAAGGTTTTTACCCATGAGCAACCCAAATAAAACAACGAAGGAGCACCCCCAGGAGAAAACCAGGGAATTGATCGAGATAACAATCTAGGCCCGAGTAAACAGACAACTGTTCCTTCTAGGAAATAGAAGAAATTAAAAGATTACAGAAAGAACAACAAAGATTATTAAATGTGATAGCTCGACTTTGACAACAAATCAGGGTTTTGAAAATGAGGAAGAGAGTAAAAAGGACTTCGGGGGTGAGACATGAAACCACTCCAGCAAGACCCCTCAAGAAATAGGTTCGGAGGAATCAAGTCCACCCTATTGTTCCAAACCTTGTTGAGGAGCAGTCTGTTGTTCCAAACCATGTTGAGGAGCAGTCTACTATTCCAAACCCTGTTGAGGAGTAGTTTGTTGTTCAAAACCTTGTTGAGGAGCAGTCTACTGTTCAAAACCAAAAGGAATAGCATTCAACTGTTATCCATGTTGAAGTACAAACAGATGATATATCGGCCTGTGACAAATAAGTACAGAGAAACGCACAACCCTCTGAAGAAATGTGAACCATAAACATGAGACGATGAAATAAGAAGATTCAAGTGAACCTTCTGCTCACCACTACCATGTGGGACAGTGATCTGAGGACAGTAACCCTACGAGAGGGTTTGATGCAAGCTCAGTATGCAGCAGAAAAACTCACAGAACAAACGATTCCTCGAGAAAGGTATGAAGAATTACAACAACAGCTAAGGAATGTCAATTTATTCGAAAGCTAGGCCTTTAAAGGATTGCAAAAGGAAGAAGAAAAAGTCGCAAAGGTAACTGGTAGGTTAGATATAGTTATCAAGCAGATGGATACCTTATGCTTTTTGTACACTGACGTCCTAGCATGTAGAGTCCCTGCTAAGAATTATGCCTTGTTTTTAATGGAACAATATTTGCAATTGAAAATAAAAGCTATCAGAGCAGGAGCCCCTATACAAATTAATACCATTGATGATGTTATAAATTGTTGTAAGAACTACGGAATAAAGGTTCAAAGATTATTGTGTGAATTCTATCTACATAACCTTGTGTTAGACCAAGAGATAGAGCAGAACCCCAGCCCTTTTGTTGGTGATATCCAACTGCAGGCATTTATTTCATTTGGAGTTAATCAAATCAAATGGCTTAAAGCCTATAATGCCTTCCAAAGACAAGAAAATGGGTTATACTTATGGGTAAGAGCTGAGCCTAGAAATCCAATGCAGTTGTGGAGGAAACATAGGAACCTCATGGGGACTCCAGGCATGATTGAAGCATTAGGACCCATCCATACAACAATCAATCGGTAGGGAATAGAATACTTTTTCACTATTAAATACCTTGCCATTGATGCGGCTAAATTTTGATATCAAATCTCTAATCCGAATATCCAACTCAGGGAACCATTTAATTATGAGAACTTTAAGTTAGCTGCCAATCGCTTGAACCTCTATGGTGAATTTATCTTGAGAGAAGGGCCATCTTGGTTAGGATATAGGTTCTGGAGTCCGATTATTTGGCACCCTGCACCTGGATACCAAGCCCTGTATGAGATGCCTGAGGGTTAGACAGGCCATTTTTTTGAACACCTAGTTAGGCATCATGGCTGTAGACCACCACATGAGATTCCATCTCCAACCTACTCTCTCACTACCTTACATGTCAACTACAATGTTTTCATGAGGGCATGAAAAAGGGTAAGCAGGGGGGTGTGTGGAGTACTAAAGAAGGTATGTTTTTGTTGATTATTTTGGCGTCTTTTCATTAAAACTCACAACCCCTTTGCATCATGAACTTGGTAGATAATAAGAAATCATGACAAAATCTTTAGGATTTATATGCAACATGGAAACACTGATAATTGCCATTTCTTATGCAGGAAAAAGGAAAAATGAATGATTGTCATTCCAAAGAAAAAGACAGGGCCAAGTTAACTGTTGTCCCTTTGGCGGGGAACCACATGCAAACAAGGGGATCCAAATTAAAGCATATCAGCCAGGTAAAGGAAATGGAGATATCGACTTGGCGCAAGAAAGCAAATGGATACCTGAGAATTAATACTTTGGCGAATTCCTCAGGATCCTTTGATCCTAAGGGATCACTTCCTTAACTATTTTTGCATCATTGATATGTCTGCCTTAGCTGTTATAAAAAGGGGCAACACTACTAGCCTGAGGGGAGGATCTGCTATCATTTTTCTATGTAACTTTTCTCTGAATTTAAGACTTTGATTATCGACTCTCGTTGAGAAGTGATTTGATGTAACTCTATTTTAATGCTTTAATATAAACTTTGTTGTTGTTTCACTTTTGATCCTGGAATAATCTCAAGCGATGTGTCCCTGGAGGCTAAGGGCCTGGCTCTAGTGGAACACTTGCTCCTGTACTATTACCTTTCGTTTGTGCGTGATTTCCATTATCAGCTTTGTTCGGTAATCTAATATGTTTTGTTATTTTACATCACGGCTCTGTTATATTTGATTTATGTTTAACTGAGCAATTTCGTTCTCTATGACAGGAATGCTGTATTGTTCACTCTAGCTCTGTAACGCATTTTTGTTCCTTTAATCATTAATATAATATCGTTGGTCTTTATGGAATGTTATCACTGTTCAATTGCAAAGTAACCGTGTTGTAACATTCATAAGTTGGTATTGTTGTATATCATTTATGGTTTACATTTAATCATGATTGTTGTTCAACTGACATTGTTGTTCCATTACAAATTACAATCGTTATTCCTGATAACTAAGATTGATATTGGTGGTATCGAAATCAGATTACTACTTTTCTTAAGGCATGTTGTGTGTGTTATTTATCTTGGTTTATCATGTACTTACATTTGGCTTTGAGTAGTGTTCTATATTTCATTGCTAATCAGTTTTCATTCTATTTCCATGTGCTTTCTGATTTACCCTTAGAGTAAAGATTTCTATCTGATTTCTGTAGGATACGATTGCTGCACTTTTTCTGAAGATTAAGGTGTTGTTGTTCATAAGAATTAGTTGTTGTTCCATTTCTTGATTATTTGTGTTATCATTGCTTTGGTGTGTAGAACGATCTGAAACTGTAGTGGGCGTTGAAATTTGTTGTCTAGTCCCCAAATTGATGATCTGTTCCTTGATTGTCTTTAGTTACATCAGTTTACAAAGGGATGAGTTACTGTTACTGGAACCTTGACTGATAAATTGTTTAGTTTCTCGAATGCATGATTTCAGCCTTAAAGTGCTTTACTGTAAGTAGATCTTTTTTTAAGCATCTGTTTGCTCTTGTATTTTGAGCACTATACTACTAGCATTACTCTGACAAATGATAGCCTCAAACTAAGACACTCTTTGAAATAAAAAAGCGTTCCTGGATCGACAAGTTAATGTGAGGTAATAAGAGGTGAAAAAGACCCTTTTTACGACTCGACAAATTTGACATTGTTTACTTCGATGATATTCTCATAGTCAACAAATCCAGAGATAAGCATGTCATGCATGTGAACAAAGTACTTGATTTCTTGAGAAAAGAAGAGGTTTTTTTAGAGATGTTGAAGTGTGAATTTGGCAAGACTTATTTAGTGTACTTGCGACATATTGTTGGAGGAGGTGAGCTGAAAATAGAACCATCTAATGTTGAGGTCATTCTAAATTGGCCCAAGCCCAATACAGTTAAAAAGGCAAGAATCTTTTTAGGGGTAGCACAATATTGGAGGAAATTTATTGCTAATTTTTCTTCCATTGAGGCACCATTACATGCATTGACTAGTATCAAGAAATTATTCCATTGGGGAGATGTACAAAAAAAAGGATTTGATGCTTTAAAGAAAAATATTAGTTCGACACTAATATTGTCTCTTCTGGATCTTAGACAACCATTTGAGATTCAAATGGATGCTAGTGATTACACCATGGGAGCAGTTCTTATGCAGCATGGTAAGCCCATTTCATTTTATTCTAAAAATTTTAATGGAGATGTAACTAGCTATCCCACTTATGACAAAGAACTTTATGCATTGGTAGAAAGTGTCAAAAAATGGAAACACTACTTGATGGGGAAGGAGACCATTATCCATACTGAACATCAACCATTACAGTAATTACACTTGTATTCAAAGGTGCAGCAGTCATGACACTTCAGATGGATGGGTTGTATACAATAGTTTCCTTTGGTTATCAAGTACAAAAAGGGAATCAACAATAAGGTAGCTGATATGGTTTCAAGGCCTATTGTAAATTCATCTATTTTACTCAAGCATAATCCCATTTTGCATGAAAGTTACAATGAGCAATATGCATATGATAATGACTTTCCAGATGTGTATGCAAGCTTGAGTCAAGGAAACCAAATTGAAGAGTTAGATTACCATGTACATAAAAATTTGTTGTATCACTTAGGCAAGTTATGTATTCCAGATAGACAAAGAAACAATATCATAAGGGAGGCGCACACTTCATTGATTGTTGGACACTTTGGTGTAGGAAAGACAGTGGCGAATCTCCAAAGGTGTTGTTATTAGCCACACATCTTTGATAATGTATCTCATTTTATTAGAGGATGTTCATTGTGTGAAACAAGTAAGCCTAGCAAGAGGAAAATAGGATTATACACTCCACTTCTGGTACCTTCACGTCCATGGGAGAGTATCTCAATGGATTTTGTAGGAGGTCTTCCATTGTCAAGGAAAGGTCATGATTACTTGTATGTAGTTGTAGACAAGTTCAACAAGATGTGTATTGTAACAACATGTAGAAAAGAAAATTTCATTTGAACAAACAACTCATCTTTTCTTCCAAAAAGTTTGGGTTCATTTTGGTCTTCCTACCTCCATTGTAAGTGATTGAAATTCTTGATTTGTTGGGAATTTTTGGTCAAATTTGTGGGACATGATGGGCACTAAGTTGAAGAAGAGTACAACCTTTCATCCGTAAATAGATGGAAAAACTGAGGTGGTAAACTAAACAATTATTTATATTCTTAGAGGATATTGCAGCAAACATCCCAAGTTGTGGGATGAACAATTGCATTACATACATCATGCACACAACAAGGCAAAGCATTCTTTGACAAATACATTGCCATTTGAGGCATGTTTTGGGTACTTGCCAACATCACCATTGGACTTCATCTTTGAGAAAGATGTCACCATCAATGGTCATAACGACATCGATAAGGCAAGGAAGTTCATATAGAAAATTCAATTGATACATCACAGAGTGTAGGAACAACAAGAAAAGAGTCAGAGTGGCTACAAGGCAAGGCTTGACAAACACCGTGTCGATCATAAATTTCAAGTTAGCGATGAATTTTGGGTATATATTATCAAAGAGAGACTTCAAGGGGAAGGTAAAAAGCTTAAGCCAATCCATTATGGTCCTTTTAAAATTATAGAAAAGATTGGTAACAATGCATTTAAGCTAGACTTGCCTCCTTGTATGCAAATATACTTTGTTGTTAATGTTGAGAATTTTAGACTATTTGAACCTTCTTTTGTTAATGATCAAGGAGAGCATGTTCAATTGCCATCAATAGATGACTTCTCGCCAGAATATCTTGATGAGCTACAACAAGATCTCATACTTGACAGAATAACCAGAACTTCAAAGAGAGGGAATGTTGAATACCTTAGAGTGGGACTCAAGGGACGAAAGCCTTCTAAAGCCAAATGGTTGCAGATAGATATGGTGAGTGAGATGTATCCTCACTCACTAAGTAATTGATAGTTTCTTTTCAGGTCCAAAAGGCTTCTAGTGGGGAGGAATGATCAGGTGCTCAGTATTTAGCTCAAAAATCAAAGTTTTTAGAATTTCTCAAAACCTAAATGACCATGTCCATATCAGTGAAATGATCCTAATGAAACTCTTTTCATTGAAAATTGAGTTCGAATAAGGAAGATATTCATTTTTGTCCACTTTTACAAATAGAAGAAATTTAAAAAAAAAATGTGTATAGTCACTGCACAGTCCGCAGTCTATATTACTGATGTGGCAGGTGATTGTGAAAAGTCAATAGAGGTCAAAACCCAATTAGGGTTTTCCAAGTGTCAAGTTTTGGTCGGTTATCAAATGTGGTGACATGGAGTGATTTGGTTGGTTAATGGAGGACCAATGAGGAGGGGACAAGTGGCAAGCCTGGAGGTCACCACACGTCCCTCCCCAAAGGTCGACTTGGTGCGCAGTGCAACAAAATTTTATGGTCTACTGGGGGGTCAAACCTAGGACCTACGCCATGCAAAATCCAATACATACCGTTCTACCAACACTTTGATTCTTAACCTTAATGTTCAACATAACTATTTAAAGTTTGATGTAATGCGAGTTGGGGGTTAGGAGGGCCAGCCCGTAGCCCAACCCTCCCATGTGAACACACCATTTGGATGGCGGCTACAACTAATACAATGGTTAGCTCAATAGTCAGTTAAACTATGCTAACAAACCATAACCTTGAACTCTCTGCGACATGTGTCCACCTCCACCAAGATCACCAAGGTAAAAGGCTAACAGTTTAGCCTAACTACATTCTTAATGCACTAACCCGTAGTTAACCTCCAATTAATACAATGTTATCCATTAATTAAAATCAAGTTTAACTTGGTGGACTTTTGGCGGTTCGATAAATTCGTAGGTTTCTCTAGTTTTGGCAGGGCTAACTAGAGTTCCTCCAGTTTTAGAGGAGTTTTCTTAGGGAAAACTGTTTTGACCACAACTGGAGCAAAATTCGACAAATGGAACTCAGTAAAAGGTGTTCCTAGCTAATTTAAGCATTCTTAAGACATTGAAGTAGGTTTCAGGAGCAGTAGATATTTGTAAACAAATTTTTTTCCATATTAAGCTAATAAAGAGGCCTAAGCCATGGAATATGGACCAAGGAGATGTAGCCTAGGAGGGGTGAACTCCATCAAAACCCTGTGTTAAGTGTTCATGTTGATGGCTTGGTCTAATTTTCATTGTTATTGTTCAACACTTGTTTTTCATGCTATTTTTCTCATGTATTTTACATAAAACTTGATAAAATTTACCTGTTTCCAATCACAAACACCATAAGAGAACCATGCACATGAAGCAATTGACAAGCATTTGTTTATAAATCTAAAGTTGAAATTAGCAGAGCAAAACTAACATTCAACAACATATCATCCAGGCTCGTTGGTAGTAAAGAAACATTTGTGTTCTCAAAGAAACTCCATCGAGGTATTGTCTAGACCTGCTAGCAATGAAGCGATGCCAAATATGTGTTAGAAAATTATATATTATAGAGCAATGGAACACATAAAATATTGTAGAAATATAAACACAAAAATGCCTAAAAAGAGAGAGATACAGATATACGTGGTTCACCCAGTTTGGGCTACATCCATGTACAAACATCTAGCCCTTCCTTTTATATTATCTAGAAAATTGAAGAGATACAATCTATAGTAGATCCACTGTAATTCCCTCTTCTCTCTCATTCAATCTCCTCTCTCTTCTTGCTCAGTATACAAATTTACATAGACACAATAAAATTCCATCATATATAGCGAGGGGTTTCCTTCTAGGGAAAAAAACCCTAAATTAAACATAACTTCTACTGTAAGATCCCCGCCTAATGAATGGCTCAGATTAACTATGAAATTACAACATTTTGCAACGAAAATTTACATCTATTTTTAGCTTCAGGGCACTGCCCCCAATCCCCCACCAAGTGGGGGCTCCCAAAGTTTGCAGCCACCCCCCCTGCAGTGTATATTTTACAAGTAGCTTTTCCGCCCCATTATGAATTGGGGTCCAATGCGATGATACCTTTGAGTATAGAAGATAATCAAGCTCCACACCCAAAAATACGTAAAAATCACACTTTGATTGTTTTTATTTCGCCCTCACATCAAAAAGATATTGATATGGATTGTTATATTGTGTTATGCTAAGTAATGAAATAGGGAAAACTATATCTTTAACTGGGTAGAGTGGGGAGATGAAGGTGACTCATTGATTATATCGATACTTCCTAGTGAAATGAGACTTTGCGCTTACAGTGAAACCATTTTAGAGAATCTAGGGTTCTCGTAATGTGTTGCCAATGTTGTCGCTATTACAACGACCATCCAAATTTTTTGCCTATGTCAATTTTGGAGCCTATGCCAATTGTTGCTTCAAGTCCCCATGTGTTTTCATGTGGTTTGATTATATATTTGTGTGCTTTCTCTTCGTGTTTCATCCTCCTAAGTCAACGTGTCTCAAGCACCATCACTTAAACATTATAATAATTTGAGTTAGTAAGTTATGGTTAGGTGAAATTAAAGTCTGCCTTGACTTAGAAACTTGCCTTCTACCCATCCACATACATAAAAGAACACAAAAGTGGAAAAATCAAGAAAAAAGTAAGAAAATCACTCACAAAAGCCAAAAGCGCACTTTGAGTTGACAAGGCTCACCTTAAGGTGAGCGCACTCATTTGGGATGAAGAAGTGCACCCTGCTTGGGAGCATTCATTCATCTTGAGAAAGTGTAGCCTACCTGGGTGCACTCCTCTATGTCAAAGACATGCACCCTATCCTTTTTTATGCATGAGTCAACTTGTTACATGAGGGCACACTCCTAGAAAATAGGATCCCCCTTAAGTCCTCTTAACTAACCCTTTCATGTGACAAAAAGTGGCACTCATGCACGATTCAATTTTGCATGTTAATTTCTTCAAATAAACCCATTTAATGATTTTTTCCATCATCATTTTATCTAAGTTGAGTGCGCAACTGGGGAATCAAGATGCCATTCATCAACCAGTGTAGCAAGTAAGTTTGGATGCTCAATATTTTATCATTTTTCATGATTTGATAGTCAAATCTTGCTTTGTTTGTTGTCAATCAATTGTTTTGTAGTTTGCTTCCTAGTATTTTAACTAAATCTTTATCATGCAAGGGTTAATTCACTGTCGCATGCAAGAGACACCTCACATTCTTGAAACCTTTCATCTTCCACCATGCATGTGACAATAACTATAAATCCTTGTATATCATTCTTTTCCTCATCTAATCAAGAAAATTCTGTTGTGTAAACTCATTTATGATCTTCTACTAAGCAGAGCACACTCTTTGAGCTCAAATCTCCTTCAACCATGAAAATTGTGCCCTGTGTAACCCGTTTTTCTTCTTGAGCACATGGGCACATCATGAAGGCACAAAGCCGTTTCCTTAACTCTTCAGAGTGCTACAATGCGCCCTCTTAGCCTTAGGGCACATAGGAGCATCATGAAGGCATGAATCGCTATCCATTCAACCCTTTGACAAGTGACAATGTGCCCTCCTTTGCCTTGAGCACATAGGCACACTTTGAAGACTCAATTATTTGTGTTCTTCATCCTTCATCCCTTCAGAGCGTGGCAGTGCAACCTCCTTGTCTCATTGAGTGCATGTGCACATAGGGAAGACCTAAAGGTCCTTTTTCTCATTCCTTTGACCCTTTAGGGTGCTACAATGCACCTTGGCTGATTTTTACCTCTTTCTTGAGCACATGAGTGCACTATGAAGCTCTAGATGACCATGCATGTCCCTTCATGCTTTGAAAGTGCACCCTCCTAGTTTGCATGTGTATTTTTCCTTGCATGAAAGTTATTTTCATTGTCGTTCATAGTTTTTCAGGATCTATCATCTATGATGACTCTTTGAACATGATTTAAAAGTTATGTTGCATAGTTATTTTTTTAAGTGAATCTTGTCGTTATGAGTGTGATTCCACAAACACGTGCCCATGATACAAATGTTGCCACTCTATAGTAATCTATTGGAGACATGTCACCTCACAAGGTAGCCTCTAAAGAACTCTCAGAAGAAAACAATGGTGAGCTTGTCAAATCTGCAAAGCTAAATATTCCTATATATGTAGAAAATTAGTTTTGCATTGACAAGACTACAGAGGTTACATGGATCAAGATCTACAATCCATTCATGGAGGAGAAATTTCCTGAGGACTTAGAAGATGTGAATGCATAAATCAACATTTAGAATTGTAGGATACATAGGATCGCATGAAGATTCCTAGTCATGCCATGTCTCGAAGCTATTTAATGTATCATCACACACATGGATGAATCTCACCTCATGCTTCACAGTGAAAGTCACGGCCACCTGGCCACCTATTATGGTGAGGATATGTAGACATACTATAATATTATCAAACCTAATGAGTATTCAAATGACAAATTCTATACGAAATGGGCTACCCTTGACACAACTGAGGTTATCAAACAATTGTGTCGATAACCTGCCGAATTATACCATCAACCATCAACACTTTATTCGACAACGATCTTAAGAGACATATATCAGTATTTGATGGCTATGCATTGTCAGATGTTTGGGCTTAAGAATTCTAAGGTGTTCCAAGAGAATTGGATATATACACTCAATATTGCGGTGACATGTGGTAAAAATTTCAATTGGGCGGATATGTTATCATGTGAATTACAACGACAAGTGGGGCGGGCCAAATCATATTTACGGGAAAATCAATCTCCATAATTATACATGTCTGCATATCTCCTTGATGAAGTCTATCTACGATATTTATTCAAAATTGTATTGGAACTTGACTCCGAAAGAGAAGCTCCTAGTTTATTTCCACTACAGGGTATTATCAGAAGGAAGCTTTAGAGGTGCATACGACAAATTGGCCAAACACTTCTTTGTAGCTATTTTTTTCTTGATATTCAACATCGATCCGCCATGCATGATATATCAAGTGAAGTAGTCACTTCAAGATATTATAGACTATTTTGTAGCTCCTAAGGGCACATATATTAGTTTCTTCCGATGCCAAACAACCCCTCATCTTATGCTACAACATCTGACAAGCAAGGTGGTCATGCAAGAGGTAGAAAATGAGTTTGACAAGGGGTTGTAGGGAAATATTCATAAGAGAAATAAATCCCCTTGTCCTATCTTTCTGTTATAGCATTTTCTCCTTGAAGGTGTACGAAAAGGAAACACTTAAGACCATGGATGACAAACAATGTCAAAAATATAAATGGTTGCTAAACATTGCAGATCTACAACAAATGATAGAAACAAAACCTACCAAAGCCCTGATCTGTGCCATAGTCATAGTTAAACAACAAAATGAAATAGTAATAAATGCGGGTAACTCGAATAATCCAATGGAAACCAGATATATAAATAATATATTTTATTAAACAATGCCTATGAAGGGAACAAATAAATGTTACCGCTCGCTCTCTATAGGATGGGTTCTTGGCTATCCTCAAATGTCTTCAGTTTTTGTATAGCCTCTCTCCTCTATAATGTGTAAACCCAACAAATAGAATGTTTGAGCTAAATGAGAACTCAAATGGAAAATAAAAATGGTGTGCGACAATGAAAATAATAAGAGTTACAACAGTGAGTGCAACAATGAAAATAATCGAAAGAGAATAATGAAGGGAAAACCCTTCTATTTATAACAAAATATTAGGTTATCCTCGAAGAATGAGAAATGATAAAATATTATTAACCCCATTCTAGAAATAACCTCTTGGAATATTTTATTATATTTGGTTAGGAGGAAAACAGTATTTAAAATTTTATTTAGAAATAATAAATAAATAAATGGTTTATTTATCATCTCAAGAAATATGGTTAAGGAATAATAAACAAATAATGATTTATTTAATTATTCCTAAGGGATTTAGTCAAAGTTGACAAAAATAATAATTAATTAGCGATTAATTAATTATTGCTAGAGAAAAATAAGATAATTGATAATTTATCTGTTTATTTTTCATAATTGGGTCAAATATGACAAGGAATATTAATTAAAAAATGGTTTGCAATACTCCTGCATTAGACAATGCTAACACAGACTGTGCTCCATTTACTGTCGAGTATATAATGGGAGACCCTCATAGGTTGCAAGCCTTTATCCATAGGAAGTCGAGTCTGCCACCCTGTAAACATGGTACACCAAACACAACATTCGAGGATATTTCCTACACGTACGTCAAGTCCTTGGTAAATTCATTTGCTAAGGTGTATTTTGTAGTTCATAGCTACTTGGTACTCCATTTTTCCTAGAGTTACCTAAGTAGTCATTTCGATCTTTTCTGACTCCTTTCAATCATCAAGCACCTGTCCTTTCAAGCTTGCTAAAGCAACGAAAGCAACTAGAGTCACCTTTTTGTCCTTTTATTGACTCTTAAAACATGAAAAGGAAAAGTTTTTGTTTCTAAAAATAACTCCCCACAATAATATGTCGAACCCGTGTAGTGGCTTCTTAGCCCAATCTTGAGTAAATCATTGGAAATTTTATTTTTAATCAGCCCTCAATGAATCTCCTTTTGTTTACTTCTCTTGAGAGAAATTCATTGTGGATGAGCCATTGAGTTCACCCCAAATTTCCCCTTCGTTGTCTGATACTAAAGGGTCTTCATAAGGAGTTCATCTGAAACTTCCTTAGTCACTTAAAGCTCAAGGTTTTAAACTTGGGATTGTCCCCGAAATTCAACACCTTTCTTCTCGTCCACCACCTTCGGATTCCCTGTCGCCTCAAGAATCTGATCCAAAAACCCTTGAGAGTCCATAGAGGTTTGTCTTATATCTATGAAATCCATTATTTGATCCTATTGTGATATCTCCTCAGTGCCATTAAGTTCAAGTGACTTAAGTCATTTCCAAATGACAGTGGACATCACACAGGTGGATGCAACTTCATCAATAAATTTGTCGGGAGATGATGGTATTACAAACTCAGACTGGTATCTGGAAAGCAACAAATGAAGGGAATGGGGGATGTTTTGATGTATCAACTGGGAAGACAGTCAAACAATCATCAGAAGGATCTACTATGCCCAAAGAAGTCAGTAGATATTTATTTTGAGATGGGCACAAGTAGAGTACTTCTTGTGTCAACATGGCAATAGGTGATTGTGCCAAGCCATCTATGATATTGTATGTATGGGAAACCCAGTTAGAAGTCATGTTGCGATGTAATGGTCCCTTGGGGATCTTAGGAATTGACTCAATTTTATGTTGAGGGTTGGTGTCATAAGAGGCTCCGTAGATGTGTTGGTTTTGGACTCAGTGGCAGACAAAGTCGATGGCTTGTCATATTGATGTGACTGAGTTTGCAGGTTGATATTAGAGGGATTGACCTCATCAAAATTCATCATGATGATCTGGTATTCACCAAGACTAGAAGGTTGGGGGGATGGGCTGCTTGACCTGGATGAGGTTGAGCAACAAAAAATCCTTGTTGTGGGAAAGGATTTGTAAGCACTTCCAGTCGAGATGGCACAAGATTCTAAGGAAATTGCTAGATGGGTGGTTGACCTCTAGAAGTTTCTTAAGCTTCCCATATTTTCTGCATCTTTGGTAAAATAGGACACTCATGTGTATAATGGCCATGTAAACCATAGCATGCACAAGGTTGGTTCGTAGGAATAACCTTATTCTGCTTGGGCTGACTAACCTATTGGTGGTTGTTGGTGTTAGGTTGGTTCCCCTAGGGTTCACTAGGTTGATTACCTTGATTACCATGGTTACCCTTGTTACCTTTCCCCTTATTCTTTTTCTTTGAATTTGGGGCATTGGCCACACTCTGTTGCACAAACACTTGACGCTGAGGGGGCGGTGGCTACTGGGGCTGAGGATGCATAGGAGGTTGCATCGATAATACTTGAGGGGCTGGATTGCTCTGATGTGCATATAGATAAGATGGTGGGGGGGGAATTGTTTGGTAGACAACTTGAGAATTGGCTGGCCCTAAAAACATGTTACTAGCAGGAGGGGCATAAGTGTTGGAGGAACTGGTGGCCCCCCTACGGATAGCCATAACTTTGCTGAGTATATAGGGAAGGATATGAAATGGCTCTAATGATACCATCGATGACAAGATTCCCTTGGTGCATTAGCACGACCAGGATAGGGGAGGTCTGGACTGACGGTATAGACATATCCATATTGAGCATAAATCAAGTCATATCTCATAGTAGTTTGGAGGAATTCTTCCTCTTTTTGAGGAAAGTGGGATGTGACATATTTGGCAATGGGAAATAAAAGGCTCATAAGAAACCAATCGAGGTAAACATGGTCTTCGAAGTGTGGGGAACATCATGTGCTCCTCTTTTTATGCCATTCCTGAACATGATCAAAAAGACGAGTGGTAGTGGATTGACAAAATATGGTCAAGAGCTTCGTACCATTGTCATATCAGAGAGGTAACTAAAAATATGTGAGGAACGCGTTAGCACGCATCAAGAAAATGGAATGAGAGGTGGTGGGCTGGTCTACATACCATTTTGCAGCATCTCTAGTGAGCGTGCGTTGGAACAACTGCAGATGAATGGAGTCATCAGTGATGGAATTGGATGAACACTACATATGGAAGGAGCATACGTGATTAGTGGGGTCCTCCCTATAATTACCCTCAAACTTGGCAATATCGAAGGGAAGCTTAGTCGACACAGATGTACATCCAACATCATGATGTATAGGGTCATTTATCAACTGGCTAAAATCTGGGAGACTTAACCCATCCATGAAAGGTAGCATGGGACCTGACAGAACAGTTCCTACGATGGTTCCTCTAGATGTGACTACTAGGGTAGAACTAGAGCCAACACTAGGTTGGGTTCCTGCACTAGCAATGGGTTCAAACATGGTGATGGTATGTGGTGAAGGAGGCTCAAACTCAGATGAGGAATCAAATGAACCATAAGAAGAGTTAGTATGGGGACTCGGGGGACTATCAACTCAAACCCCCAGGGGGGGAGTAATATTCCCAAGCAGAAAAAGGGGATGAAGGCCTAAGAGTCTCCACAATAAAAGCCTTGGTGCGGCAATGATGGTAAGACACTAATGACACGTAAATGGTGAAGGGAGATCAACAATATGTTTTTGTCTCTATGTGGGGAGATAAATTAATTAAGTTAAGTATTGGCTTGGTGTTGTAAACCAAGTGCCCTTCTCTTAAGGTGTGCTTGTGTGTGTAAATGTGTTTACTAATTAAGCCCATACCGTGTTTGGAAAAAGAAAATGATTACTGAAATAAAATGAAATTAATGACATAAAATGAACAACAAATCAAATTTCTAAACCTCACCCAAACTAGGTTTGCAAACACTGTGTTGGTTGGTGGTGAAATCAACTGAAAACACATAGAAAAGGCCAAGAGATCTAACCATCGGTGTGATTGGGATCAAATGAAATTATGTTGCTAGAAAGAGGTGTAGAAACAACAAAAAACTATAGAAATTGTTGCAAAAAAATAGGGAGATGGGTGTGAAGCCTAAGGCAATGAATGGGACCCTAAGGAAAATGACAAAACAAGGTTGAAGATGAAACTTTAGATGGAAACACCCTATATTTGAAGATTTGAAACAAAAATGTATAGATTTGGAAAATATGGCTGAAAGCAATGTAGAAACTCAGAATTCTTGCTCAGCTAAATTCCTCCTATAAAGGTGGAAGTGTACTACAAGCCCTAGGGGGCTAAATTCCAGTTCGACGAGAAAAATAGAGTAGATAAAGGCGTAAGAAGGATATGACAATGGTTAACCAACCCAATAGACAACTCTCAGCAAAACCCAAAAACAGATCTGAAAAAAATCCTAGAAACCCTAAAAATGGCAGGTACTGACCTAATTCCTGAGAGATCCCACTTTTTGGGCTAGAAGGTGCGCTTTGGACCTCTAGATAATACTTTTGGGGTAGAAAAGTTTGATTTTTTCTCCTTGATTCCTAGTCAGAAAGTCTCGGAAACATGTGTTGTCTATGTCATGGCTCGCTCTTGTGATCTACAGAAAAGACAAGGGAACTTATGGAAGTTAGAAATTTGACAAATCTAGGGCTAGAAAGATAGTAAAAAAAAGAAGAAACTAAAAAAAGAAGAAACCCTAAGCTAAAATATGAAGGTCACCCAATTTTCTAGATTAGAAGTAAAAACCCAATGGAATTGCTAATTTTGTTATAGTTTTTTCTCCTTGAAGGTGTATGAAAAGGAAACACTTAAGACTGTGGATGAAAAATAGTCTCAACAATATAAATGGCTGCTAAACATTGTAGATCTACAACAAATGATAGAAATGAAACATGCAAAAGCCTTGATCTATACGATGATCATAGTTAAACAACAAAATGAAATAGTAATAAATGCGGGCAACTCCAATAATCCAATGGAAACCAAATATATAAAGAATATCTTTTATTAAACAACACCTCTGAAGGGAACAAATAAATGTTATCAGTCCCCCTCTATGGGAGGGTTTTGGTTATCCTCAAATTTCTTCAGCTTCGGTATAGTCTCTCTCCTGTATAATGTGTAAATCCAGAAATAAAATGTTTGAGTTCAATAAGAACTCAAATGAAAAAGAAAAATTAGTGAAACAATGAAAATAATTGAAAGCGAATAATGGATGGAAAACCCTTCTATTTATAACAAAATATTAGGTTATCCTCAAATAATGAACAATAATAAAATATTATTAACCTCATTCTAGAAATAACCATTTGGAATATTTTATTATATTTGGTTAGGAGGGAAACAATATTTAAACTTTTAATTTTAGAAATAATAAATAAATTAATGATTTATTTATCATCTCAAGAAATATGGTTAAGGAATAATAAATAAATAATGTTTTATTTAATTATTCCCAAGGGATTTAGTCAAGCTTGACAAGGAATAATAATTAATTAGTGATTAATTAATTATTCCTAGAGAAAAATAAGATAATTGATAATTTATTTGTTTATTTCTCATAAGTGGGTCAAATATGAGAAGGAATATTAATTAAACAATGGTTTAATTAATTATTCCTAGAAGATAATTAAATAAATAGTGATTTATTTAATTATTCTTCGTGGGTTTAATTATAAATTGCTTAACAAATGTGGTTTATTATGTAATTTCTCACAGTGAAAACAATTTTACTATGGTAAAAATTGACCTTACATGGTGTACTCTGATCCATCTAATAAATAATGGATAGATGATCAATTTTTTGTGATAATACTTTCCATTGAGGATCAGATTTTATGAATTAGATATGTTGGGTATGTGCTATATTCTTTCCATGAATAGAATTAGGGTTGTACATTGCATTGGATGTTGTTGTGGGGTCACAGGGAATTGGGAAAACCCCCTATCGAGAGGTTTGCGGGGGGTCAACAACCCCCTAGCACATGGTCCAGGGAAGTGCCATGGGATTTTTTTTTATGCGGACCCAATAATAGTTAGGCAGACCCAAGGATGGGGGGCAGATCCAAAGATGGTGCAAAAACCTACACATGGTTTTATGCATGGGTTTTGCACATGGTTTTGGGCATGATGGTTTTCTACCCATGGTATTTTGTAGATCCGGTCAAGGGAACTACAGTTATGTTCTAATCCAGGGTTAATGGATTTTCTTTTATGAATGTTTGAGGATATAGATTTATGTATTGTAACATTGAAAGGAATATAATGAAACATAAATCTGGTAGTATCGGTTTTGGGATCTAGGGGAAAATATCTGTGTGTATTTGTTTTATGTTGTTTCCATTGTATATTTTTTATTTTAAGAATTCGTTTGCAGGTAATTTTAGTACAAGGTTAAAACCTACATTTGGTATCAAAGTTGTTTCTGGTTTAGGGGGATGCCTTTGCTATTGAGGGCTTTTTCTCGGGCCTTTGGTAGACCTTGTTATAGTGGGATATCTGTAGGATTGATTCTTGTGGTGAAATAAGATGGAAAACAGTGGAAATATAGATATCAATAAATTCAATGGACAAATTTTTGAGTTGTGGAAGCTCAAGATGGAGGATCTGCTAGTGGATAAATATTGGTAGATTGTGGTATATCTGGGTACTAAACCAATGATAATGTCAACAAAAGACTGGGTGAAGTTGGATCAGAAGGAAAAGAGCACAATATGGTTGCGTATCTCAGATTTTGTATTGTTGAATATATGATTGGAAGCTACGACAAAGGATTTGTGGGACAAGTTAGGGAATTTGTACTAATCTAAGTCTCTAGTGAACAAACTGTTCCTACAAAAAAAGATGTATAAACTGAGGATGTAGGATGGAGACTTGGTAACAATGAATCTATGATGCCTTCAATACTATGGGAAACCTGTTGTTATCTTTTGATATAAAAATTTCAGATGAACATAGGTGCACCAATTTGTTGTGTTCTCTACCATATTCATGGGATAGTCTGGTTGTTGCAATAGGTAGCAATAAAAATACCTTGAAGTTTGATGAAATAGTCTCATCCTTGTTGTCGGAGGAAATGATAAGGAAAAATATGGAGATACTAAATAGAAATTCCTTTTTTGTGTGAGAACGGTCCCATAACAGAAAAAATAAGACTTCAAGTAGGAATCTAAATCTAGAGGGAAATGTAAATCCACATGAATATATGTAAAGGTGTGTTGGAAATGCCTAAAGGAATGCCACTATAAAAAGGACTGAAGATATAATGCTCCTAAGAAAGGAAATGGATTTGAGGATGCTTCTTCTGTAGAGGTAAAAACCACCTCAAATGAAGGTGGGGGTGTGTACTTCGCTTCTTCTTCAAGTACACTTGTAGATCATGAGGCATGGTTGATTGAATCAGGTGCATCATTTTGGTTCACTCCCCATAGGGAGTGGTTTTATGAGTATGAGAAGGGAGTGGTTTTATGAGTATGAGAAATATCATAGTGGTGATGCCTTCTTGGGGGATGAAAAGAAGCCTAGAATCGTCAGATGTCAAAAAGTCAAGTTGAAATTCCAAGGTGGAAGGATTAGAACACTTCCTGGTCTTTTGCATATTCCTGCATTGGCAAGAAATGTAATTTCTGTAAGAAAGATGGATGATGCATGTGTAAAAATAGTGTTTGAGAAATATACCCATAAGATGTTTCGGGGAGAACTAGTATTGATGTGATGAGTTTGAATTGAAATTTTGTACAAGCTTTTGGATATCACTTTTTTTGATGGGTGCAACAATTTCGTGGTTCCTGAAAGAGGAGAAGAAAACCTAGTGGTATTTGGAGAAAAGACCATGCTACGACATCAAAGGCTTGAACATATTGTAGAGATGGGCCTTCGAATACTGCATGGTAATGGTATGGTATAAGGTATGTATAATTTCTCTCTAGTTTTTTATTTCTATGAACATTATGTATATGCTAAGCATAATCAGGTGAGTTTCCCCTTTGGTGCTAAGAGGATGAAAGAGATATTAGAGCTTGTGCACAATGATGTATTTGGACTTGCGTTGGTTCCATCATTGGGCAAGTCTATGCACTATGTCTCATTTATAGATGACTTGTAAAGGAATACATGGATATATTTCCTTAGGAATAAATTTGAAGTCTTTGACAGATTTAAAGATTTTAAGGCTTTGGTGGAAAATAAGACAAAGAAGAAGATCACGGTGCTGAGGATAGCTAATGGTGGAGAGTTATTTAAGAAGGAATTTGAAGAGTTCTGTAAGAAGTGTGGTATAGCATGACAAAAGGCTACTCCATACACACCTAAAAAAATGGAGTTGTAGAAAGAATGAGCATGGCATTGATGGAAAAGGCAAGAAGCATGCTTAGTGGTGTTGGGTTAGGATATAAATTCTAGGCAAAGGCACTGGACACTGCATGTTACCTTGTTAACATATCACCTTCATCAAAATTAGAGGATAAGACTCTGCATGAGGTATGGAATGGTAAGAAACCTTCCCTTCCACATATGAGGGTCTTTGGTTGTGATGCATATGTACTGGTTCCAAAGGAGAAAAGAAAGAAGTTGGATAGTAAATCTGAGAGGTGCATCTTTATTGGGTATAAGGTTGGTTTAAAAGGTTATGAGATTTGGAACCCAGAAACAAGGAAGCTTGTGTACAACTGAGATGTGTTGTTTACAGAGGTGAAATATTTTATTAAACATGAGTCCTACCAAAGGAACTTGAGAAGATAGAGTTTGAGAGAGAAGGCAACTAGAAAGATATAGTCCATCTATTTTCTGTTCAAATTTTTCTTTATCTGTTACTAATGATGATCCCATAAATGTCAAGGAAGAAGTAGATTCAAACAATGGAAAATTCTGGAAAGAGGCCATGGTTGATAAAATGGCATCTTTGGACAAAAATGAGGCTTGCGATCAAGTGGAGTTTCTAGCTCAAAGGAAACCCATTGGAAAAAAATGGGTGTTTAAGAAGAAGATAAATGAAAAATGAAAGGTGGAGAAATACAAAGCTCGATTGGTAGAAAAAGGTTATTCATATGTGTCAAGAATTTATTTTAGTGATATTTGTTCTCATGTTGCCAAGTTATCTTCTATTAGATTACTTTTATTTAGTGTTTCTTCTTTTGATTTTGAGGTAGAATATATGGAAGTGTTGACAATACTTCTTCATCGGGATCTGGAAGAAGAGATGTACATGAAGCAACCTGAAGGCTTTGTGTGAAGGGTAAGAAATAATTGGTATGCACGTTAACAAAGTCCCTTTATGGGTTAAAACAGTCACCAAGGATGTGGTATCATAAATTTGATACATATATATGGGGACTTGGCTTCACCAAAAGAAAAGAGGATCATTGTGTGTATTTTAAATTAATTGGTCACTGTTACTATTTATTTGGTCTTGTATGTGGATGATATGTTCTTGATTGGAAATGACCAAGAAATTATCTAGGATTTTGTTGAAGGCCCCGAAAATCGGGTCGACAACAAGGGGGATACCCGCGCGGTCTGGACCTTGGTTGGAAGCTCCTTATCCGTTTGGTATAGCAGGTCTGACTGGGGATCTGAGACCAGTTTCCCAATTCAGTGTGTGTGTGTGAGAAAGAAGGGTGTTTTTGTTCGGACTGGAATACTTCTATCTAATCTAATGCTATGCTATGTATTCTAATAAACTGAAAAACATTGAAATTTATGCTAACCAGGGGCGTGATCTTTCTACTATGCGATTTAAAAAGATTTCATACAATAACTGGTAATAAAGATCATTCAGCTATCATAAGAAAAGAATTCGATAAAGATGAGCTACTTCGTATAAGAAGTTAGATGAAATAGCTGTTAAAACTTATCGCATAAATGAGCTATTCATACACTAAACATAAACAAATAGTTATCACCGTATAAAAGTGCCAAATGATAACTCAGACATTCATGCTGTAACATATAAATAACTGAAAACTAAATATCTCTTTAACACATAAGCAGAAATGGTTAAGAGATAAAAGTACCATTTATAACTAGTCCTACTCATGAGCTTCAAGCAATGATTGATTTATCTCTCCTTGATTCAACATCTACTAAGAGTACAGAAGTGCAACATAAATAGTAGATATCAAATGCAAATATCAAATAAACCCTATTCCATTCATTCACCAAAACCTCCTCTGAGGGTGCAAAAGTGCATGTTCTGAGGAAAAGTTTTTGATAAATTTCTGTGTAGGTTTTAACCCCGTACAGAAATTACCTGCATACGAATTCTAAATCACAGGAAAAATAAAAATGCGAGAGCATAACACATAAA
>APFE031063104.1:95335-110084 GCA_000404065.3 Pinus taeda | reverse complement strand
CTAACCCCCCGGTTCACTACGTAGGTTATTCGTGGAAAGAATATAACACAACCCAACATTCTGGACCCTTCTCTAACTGCATGAGAAGGGTTTAAATACTACTAACTAAATAACTTATTTACAAAAATTGAGGATTCGGTTTAAATGACCGTCCTCTTTCTAGCTAAAACTATTCTAAAATTAATTCTACTAACTATTTCTAAATCTACTCCTTAATGTCGCAAGCATTCAGTATTTTTCTAAGTAGAGTCGGCTGACTGTCTTCCACCTTTGGTTGAGTTAAGCAAATAGAAATGGCAAGAGCCGGCATTCTCTTCTCACTAAAATTGATGATACGCTTGAGAATCATCCAATGAATATGTAGCATTATCATGTATGCCTGGTAAAAATCCCATTTCAACTTGGTTAACCTTCGGACCGCTTCTGTTTTTCCTTCAGTCTTCTGTTTCCAGTTTGCTTCTATCGCTGATTTCTTGCAGTTTTCGGGGCTCGTAGGTGACTGAGCAACTAGGGACCTTCCTTTTTGAACAATTTTTCTTAACTAATCGTGCATCGGAAACTGCCTCTGTTTCTTGATCTGGGCTTCCTTGATGCGGTTTTTGCCTCTTGCACCTTTTTCTCTCATTCGGTATAAAACCCAAAATTTGTAAAAATAGTATTTCTGTGAGCTCTTGACTCTGAGAATTAAATTGTTTGTTTCTGGTATCAGCGTCTTTCAGTATCCATTCAACCATGACTATACATGAGAAATCTGTGATAGATGCCTCTGAAGAGTTCTACGGCTCTTTTTCTTCCTTGAGTGGATTAAGTATGCCTTCCGAAATGTACATTGGAGCGCTGCCTTCCCTCTTCGTTGTTTTCTGCATAATGCCCTGTATAACACTTCGTCCTTCTTTCCTGCAGTTTACATTGACGTAGAAGTAATGATAAAGGACTAATAACAGGAAAACTTTTAAATGTCGAAGATAAACAAGACATGCCACCTTACGTGAGTTATTTTTTTGAAAAACACAACACCCTACTTCATTAACAACTGGCAATAACCCATTAATTCACATTAAAATACATGACAAACTCTTGACTAAAGAGTTTTCTCAAACAATGAGCTAGAACCAACTGTGATGGAGGAGTCCCACGTTTTTGCTTTGCGATGTCGCAGATCATAGTATCGCAATATCGCAATGTTGCAATATCATCATGTTGTTTTTATCGTAGATCGCAGTATCGCAACTTTGAGGTGTCGCAGTATTGCGGTATCGCAATATCGCAATATCGTAGATCGTTATCATTCTTGTGTAATTCTTGTGATATTTGGGATGTGCGATATGCGATATCACATATTAGAGATGTTTTAAAGTTTTTCAATGTGAGTGTTTGTCTTCAGTATATGTGATGTGATGAAGTTTCGCGTCGTAATATCGCCTTTTATCATTTTAACTCTTTAGAAGGTGTATCCTATCATCCTTTGCACGATGCGATATCCTTTAAGGAGTAAATTTAATTTTCTTCATTATGAAACTTAGGTATTCTAGATTTTTCAAGGTATTTTCCTAAGTCCATGATGTTGTAGGTTTCATCTGAAAAGAAAATGTAACACTAACTAATTTTTTTGAGGGTCCCCACTTATTTAGTATTAGCAATAATACTTCATAAGGAGGGGGGTTGTTGGTGGCCACAACAGATTTGAAGACGCAATCTTTTGTAGCAGCTACAATCACCCTCCAAAATTTTTCCTTAGCTTCATTTTGGAGCCTCGCTACTAACCATCCTTAGTAGCATGTCTTACACTATCCAAGTATGTATGCTTCAGTTGAGTTTCAGCAGCTTAATAGCATGTGCTTCCCAGCTTGTTTCCCTCCCACTCGAAGGCTGACATTTTGGAGCTTCGTCATTTTCTGGTTGTTATGCTCACTTGGAAAATTGTGCAAATCTAGAAGGGAACTAACCTTCCTCTCCACAATTGCACAAACCATTTGCACTACCTACTGCTCTCCAGAAATGCACAGAAAAACCAAGTAGCCTTCCCTATGGAAATTGTGCAGAGTAGACCATAAATTGCACAATTCTAACTGATAGTTAGGGCTTCAATCCAGAAATTGCACAGAGCCTGAGGGACAGCTAGACCATCTCAGCTTAGAAACTATGAAAAAGTCACCCCAAGGCTTGTATTCTATTGCATGTGCTCCCAAGTTGACTAGTTCCCTCCAAGACTGAACAATCTTGATTTTCATGCATACACTTCTTTTCTCGAAAAAGAGAAAAAGAAAAAAAATCAAAAAGCATCCCTCTATTTTAGGGATCCATTTTTAGCAGCCGGAGGTTACATGAAAAAGTTGTCTTAGAAACCTCCCGCCAAGTGTCACTTTTTCCTAGATTTGTGGCATGTGCATCATAAAGCTCGATCTTATCAAAACTATTTATTTGACACTTCAGAGCTCATTCTTCACATCATTCTTGGAGCTCTAGCATCCCACATTACATCTAGGGGCATTCATCACACTCATCTTAGCTTTTTCTGGGTAAGTCCACTTTTCATGTCTTTTGCTGCTTTTCTATTACTTTTTGTATTTTAGATTGTGTGAGTATTGTTTCATTTCTTTTGTTAACGTTTGTTGTTTTAATGCATGTTAGCTTATAGAAGCATTGTTTCAAGTTTTCCATTACATCTCACTGTTGTTGCATGCATGACATTGTTTCTACACCGACAGTCTGTCATTGCAACGACTTGCTTCACACACTTACTTGTTTTCCCATTTTATGAATCATGCACTCACTGTTTTCATGCATGATCATTCAATATTGTCTACACTCAACTTCACCATGCATTCAACCTTTTATTTTTTCATTCGCCCGTCAACGAGTCTAGGTTACCTTGGCCTGGACCTTGCCTTACCCAACTTGCACTACACATTTCTGAGACCGAAGGCTCCTCCTTCTTCCCAGAAATCACACAGAGCTTGCCCAACACTAGCCTCTAGGCTTTCTCTATGTAATTATGAGAGGCAACGCCTTGTTGGCCCCTATAATTTCACATATGCAATTTTCTAGGTTGTAGTCATTGCTGATTGAAACTGTACATTGCATAGTTCCAATCCTCAGCAGGCCAAGCTGGACTATGCTTTTCACAGTTTCAACAGTTAGTCGACCCACTGACATTCCAAACAATGTTCTGGATGGTTTTTGTAGTTAGTCTCTGAGCCTCCCACTGAAAATTGTGCAATTTTTCTAGTTAGTCACCCAGGTGTGTTACATGTCAGTCCTCAAGTTGCTTTTGGTTTCAACTTACATTGTGCTTGACATGAGTGTTGCTCTGTCTCTAGGTATCACAAGTGTTCATCCATCTCTTAGCAGTATATCTATAATGGCTTCTAAGAGAGCAGGGTCAAAAGACACCATTGAGAGTGAAACAGGAGAGGTAGTTGAGCAAGTGTCTATGAGCTTGCCTATCTATGAAGACACCAAGATGTTCATAGACAAGGAAATCAAGATGAAATGGCAAGACATTAATGAAACTTTTTAGGCACATTTGAGGAGAATCTGGAAGACTACATGGTCTATGTAAGCATAGATAATTATGGCACGTACTGGATTGCATGTAGGTATGTCGCGTTCACATGCGCGGACATGATCCACTAGATTGCCTCACATACTAATACATAGACAATTGTGTTGAGACGTGTGAGTGGAAAAAACTTTCTACCTTTAGGGAAAAGGAATTTCAAGAGATGTATCACTTGCGACAATCGGTGATCATAATGGATACACCCTTCACCAAACCTAACAGCAATGAAAGCTCAAGGGACATCTTGAAGAGCTGGGTGAAAGAGCTGTCCAAGTTCAAGAGAACACCCAACCAGGCTTACAAGACAAGGATAATGCAAAAGGTTTATCATCTCTTGGTCATCTTTGCATGTCACTTATATGACTAAGAGAGCATAAAGACCTTCCAATAGAGTTGTGTGATTGTGTTGGAATAACTCACGAGCGAAGGAAGACCTTTTAACTTGTCTAACATGTTTTCTCTCAGGTTGAAGGAATAGGTAACAGAAGCCTGACATCTGCCCAAGGGTCAACGAGCTAAGCTATACATGTCCACTTACATACTTGATGTAGTTTGTACCCATCAGCAGTTCCCAGGCTTGGGTTGGGCATGGACAACTTCAGAAATCATTGTGCACACTTATTGTAAGTTTTTCTCCGAATGTAGCTTCCGTGGAGTTATCGTATAGTTATCAGACCACTTCATCACCCCGATATGCATGATGATATTTGAGTAGGATCCACCTTGCATGTCACAGGAAATGATGGAGGAATTGATTGACATAGCATATTTTTATTCCTCACCCCTCGACACCTTCATCCAGATGTACAACGCAGAGAACGCTCTGCATGTTTTATCGAAGTTTGCCATGGATAAGCTCATAATTCAAGAAGTTCCATATCACATCTCGAAAGGGTTGTCATCTAGACTGCACAAGAAGAAGAAGGCACCTTGGACTTCTCTTCCTTTATAGATCGGGTTGTATGAGATCTAGAATCTCAAGCATGTTAAGGCCGAGATGGAGGAAATTAAGAGATTCACCTTCGGCACCAAAATTTTCAATTCGTATGACATGCATTGCTTAGTAAAGGACCATTGTGTGAGAGTGGATCATCCTTGGATCCACAAGGCATGTCATTGGTCCGAGGAAGACCGATGTAGATACTGCTATCAATTATCAAGGCTCAATGAACTAGTCAGCATAGCTGTAGAGTGGTTAGCAAAGAAGAAGGCAACGAAATCTCAAAGAGTAGCATCATCAGCAACAACAAACCTATGCTTGACAAAGGCAAGAGGAAGGTTGTAGATAGTGTAGAGGCGGAGTAAATATGCAAGTTCAAAGTAGACCCACTCGTGTTGAGAGCAGCTTTGGAGATGGAGGCTAAGAGGTGACAATGCGATAGGAAAATCACGTAAAGGAAAAGAGAAAAGAAAAAGTTGGAGGAAGCAAAAAAGGAGTTGAAGCAACAACTCAAGGAATAACAGGAATTGCAAAGAAGAGAGAAGGAAGCACAACACGAATAAGAATAGTATGAGGCACAACATGCACATATTGATGAAACTACACCCATACATGTTATTGACTCATCCAAGTAGCTGACACAATGTAGAAAGGGTGAGCAGTCGCAGGAGCCAGAATTTGGTCAAGATATTGAACAAATGCTAAAGAAAATGGACATGTATATGGTTTAGCCAGAGTCAAATCAAGATATTGGCGTTATGCCTCGGAACCAAGAGGTAACCCCACTAGCTTCACCATATTTGGAAGTAGAATAAGTTCCAAGTGATCAAGGTGACACTAAAATTCTTGAAGACAATCCAGAGGCGGAAATGCACAAGATATCGTTCAAAGAGTCACAACACAGAGTCGTGCAGTTGCACAAAGTAACTGCTATAGATGTCCATGTATCTCCTATGCAGTTTGAAGAGTGAGTTGTCGTATCTGATGTGCGCAAACATCCAGCCGCATTGGCTAATGCTACCAAAGCATATGCTGAAGCCACTAGCTCCAGTTTTAGATTCTTGATAGTTGAGAACGAGCACACGGATAAGGAGTTACAAGAAGCCAATCAGGGAGGAGAGAAGGTTACAACATCTGCCAGAGCAGAGTTGAGGAGAGGAATACTAGATGAAGTATTGACTCTTGAGACAGTCATGTGGAAGTTGTACTTCAGATTTGTCACTGTTCTTAAGTTAGTTGTCTATTTCAATGTTTGGTAACAACTCTATGCTAGGAGATCACACATATTATCAGATATGCACACTGCTTTCGATCACATGAAAATATGGAAAATGAGTTATAAGGGAGCCCCATTGCACTTGCCAAAGATGATGAACCCAAAGGTAGTAGAGTTGAAGGCACACATCCTGAGTCAGATCCGGAACTATGAGGAAGTCCTGCAACTCATCACAAGTTTGTAGGCTTCACATGCATGAGTGTTTAGGAGCATGGATGTTATTGTGCACATGCATGCGATCCCATCCATTGGTACACTCACTGAGGCGAAGTCAAAGAACCAAGTCTAACTGGAGTTGGACATGTACTTTGATGAGTTGATGCATGTAGCCACCAGCACACACTTGCAGATGAGCACAAACATCAAGCATTAGTATGTTGCTGGTCTGACTACACTCAAGACTATGATGCACATGTTACCTGACAAGTTGGACAGAGGTTCCAAATCAATGTATCCAGAAGAAATGGAGGAAAGAGTTTGCTTTCAGAAGGATGTCACCATAGAGTACACAGACAACATAACAAACTACCAAGCTTGGCATCAGTTTGCCACTATTGATCATCAAGAGGATGTCAAAGAGTTAGTCTTCCCTAAGTCATAGTGGTGTCTTGCATGGCTTACTCAAGCCTCTTTTTGTCTCACATGGGTACATGTGCAGATTGCAATGTAAACATGTTGTAAATCTGAAAGACCAAGTGTCAATAATAGAATGTAACAATCACGTAGTAGTTGAAGAGTCCTGAGGGTAGGTGAAGAGTCACAAAGGGGAATGTCAAGGGTCACACAACCCTTTGCTATTTATAGAACCTCATAATTCATTGTATAGGCTTTTGGGAGCCAAGATTCCTATAGGGATAACTTAGAGAAATCTTGGAGTGTATTGTAACAAGCCTTGGCTTATCTACAATGCATAGCTAGTACATCTGTTTAGAGGAACAAACGTTGGTGACTATAATGTTCTGCTATTGGGGCTAGTGGAAGTCATGGTTGTATGTATGATTGTATCTTTCACTCTTTTAATATAATAGAGCCAACACGTTTCATGCATATGTTGTTATTGTAGTTCAGGTATCTTAGTTACTCTAATGATATATGTAGTTGTTATTTATGCATGTATGGATGGACTGTTCTGTATGTGTTTGTATGAATCTTATTGAAGCATGTTGTTGATATAATTCATCACTTTAGATTGTCGGCTATCCTGTTTTCCATCTCATGATGTATTTATGCTCATGTGTTCCCTTTCAAGTTGTGTGTTATCACTGGTTTCTAAGGGGTGCACTCACTCCCCCTTCCATGTGTTAGAGCCTTTAGTTCACCTTTCTTGACTTGCTGCAAGGTCACACCTTTGCTTCCAACAAGGATATTTTACTTACCTCTGCACGCAACCATAGTCAAGGTGATACCATACTACCCACTGTTAGGACTCCTACACCAAACAATCTAAGGTCTAGTTGGGACTTCTTACCAAGGAGATCCCCTGAAATGTTGGTGGGTCCAACATCGTCAACATTTCTAGCACTAGAAGGAGGGTTGGTTAACAAGCTGAGTCCTCACATCTTGTTCTGAATCTTCGCACACCTATCATGGATATCAATGTAGTCCACTCTCCACGATGCCTGTCCAATGCACACCCCTTTGAGATCACGAAGAAGTTTTTTGATCACTTGTTTGAAATCACATATGATGGTGAGGGCGAAGTGGCCTGGCCTAAAAACTTACATGACTTCTTTTCATTCTTGGAAGATGCGAAAGAGTTTGATGAAGTAGAGGCCAACATGTTGCTTGCAAACACACTTTGTGAATCCACACAATGATGGTGCCGCAACATTCCTCACAATTGCGTGCACTCATTTAAGCACATCTGTGATCTAATCGAATCTATTTTCCAACATTTTGATCTTGAAGCTCTTGACAAGCAAATGTTAAAACAATTGAAATCCCCGCATTAAAAACCTATGTACTTTTCACAGCACTTCCATTTACTCTAGTTTGAAGCTCCGAAAAACCAGATGAAATTCCAATGTCTCATGGACAGATTTGAATATTGCCTTACCAAATCACTCTGTCCCAAAATGAAGTTGAAGTTCAAACCTCGCTCAACATACTTCACTAATGGAGCTGCGAAATCACATGTGGATATAGTCACTATCACAAGTGATTGTCCACTTTCCTGTCATCAAAAAACTCCACCCCCATAGAGTGATGTGGGAGAACATGCACACATGTTTGTTCGACTATCACATCCTCCCACCATCACTACCTTTAACTTGTGCACAGATTTGGTTGGGAAGCCCATGGGTTGTTACATAAATTTGTTACCACAACTTTCATCTTCATGTTTTGCTGATCCTCTGGATTGCACTGTCTTGTATTCTTCTGTTCTAGACTCTACAACTGTTGTGAATGAGGATTAAGCCATTTACGGATTTGATGTTGCATAACCAACCTACACCGTTATTTACATTGAGTATGATTGGGAATCTGAGCATCAACTTGCAGTGAAGGATGACGTCCTTCTTTCCATGCCTCCTCCATGTTTTCCTGACATCTTTGTTGAGTTTGATATCTTTGATTTTCCTTTTGTAAATCCATCCACAGACGCATCTACTTCTGATCATTCGCAGAGCACGCTCGATGTTCATACATCATTTGACAACGAAGATGACAAATTATTCATAAAAAATCCACTTGATTTTTCATCTGCCTTTTCCGGAAACGTAGAGGGTGAACATTCTTGCTTCTCATCTACCCCTCTATTTTATTCATGAGATCATGAGAATGTCGATGAGCTAATTTTTTTTTCTGATCATAGAATTCATGATCTATTTACTTCCACATTCGATCACGATGTTGATTATATCACTATTGATATTTTAAAGCCACTTGTTTATGATGATCTATATTCCGATGAAGTCGAAACCCCACAGACTATCAAGGAAATTCAGACCGAGATGATGGCTATGTTAGGCCTTTGCTATCCTGAGGTTGGTTTCACTTCCGATTAGGAAATTCTTGAAATACCCAAGGCTACTCATCACTCATCTGTATGCATTTAATATCAATCCAACACACAAATTTCACTTCCTCCACTTGAATCACATGATCCCATCACTCATGCATTGGAAAAATCTTACACAACAAGCACACTTGCACGACATAAGTTGTTTATGTTTCTCATGTTTCCTTGCATGTCACAGTCAAGAGAGCGCATATTCTTAACAACTGTATGCAGTGTAGCAAAACACCATGGTAATTCCACAAAGTGCATGTCGTGCACTTTCACTTTTTTTCTTTTTTGTGGATGCATTTAAAATCAGAGTGTGTTTGTCTTCATTGTTATATCTTTCATGTTTACTAGTTTGCTTGACTATGCTACTTTTGAACCATGCCTTCACCAACATGGGTCAACCAATGAGCTGATATTGCATTGGAATATCACTTCACATGATTAGACCCACTGTTAGCTTAGGAGTAGGAGTAGTGTTTTCTTTATGTCTTGTTTGCTTGCATGCATGTTTGTTTTCTTGTTTGTTTGTTTGTTTACTTCCCTACTATCTTTTCTTACTTTCTTTTCTTTCGCATTCACTTCTACTCTTTTCTTTGTTGTTGTTTTGTTTTGTTGCTTTATGTTCATAGGTTAATTTCACGTGAAACCATGAACAACTCTTGAAACAAGCAAGTTAAAGTACAAGAAGTCCTATACAACTATCAATACTTTGTTATCTATTATCTTCTGTCTTTATGTAGAACTTGTTGTCTTCAATCAATGATACACAAATGGAAAATACGTTATGTTCAAAGTGAACCTTGATGAAAACACAATGCTTGCACGCTAACTAGTACTACCTACTCTACTCGGTTGTTTTGGGTTAACCCTTGTCAGGTCAGTCAAGTAGAGTAAGGTGAGGGGGAAAACATTGTGCTCCAAATTCAACATGAAGGAACTTGGTGTTGCAAATTATATTTTGGGCATGGAAATTATATGAAATTAGGAAAAGAGGAAGTTATAGTTAAACCATAGGAAGTATGTCGAGACAATATTGTAGAGGTTTAATATGCAGGATAGTAAATTGGTGAAGGTTCCTATTCACGTAGGTGAAAATTTATCTTCTGAACAATGTCCAAAGGCACAAGAAGAGGAAGAGGACATGTCCTGCGTTCCATATGCAAGTGCAGTTTGTAGCCTAACATATGCAATGGTCTGTACTAGACCAAACATTGCACACATGATGGTAGTATTGAGCAGGTTTATGTCAAAACTAGGGAAGGATCATTTGATAGCAGCAAAGTGAGTTTTGAGGTATTTACGTGGAACTAGTGATTATGGTTTGTAATAGCAAGGAAGACCAATATTGGGTAGAGTTTTGGACGTTTGTGGATTTTTTTTTATGCAAATTGGGCTAGATATCTAGATCAGAGAAGATATACAAGTGGGTATGTGTTTAACCTATTTGGAGGAGCAGTCATGTGGAAAACATTTTAAGGATGTAAATTTATCTTAAATATTAGAAACCTTGGCGAATATTACTAATCCATAATATGACAAATATAAAATGTTTGCTGATATTTTAGTAACATATTCAAACTTCTAATGATTTTATGTAGTCTCTATAAAATTTTGGCAACTTTTAAGGTAAAATAATTTTTCTTACAAAATTTGGGTGAATCATTTCTAGGAAAAAATTGGGAATTGGCAAATCTTTTTTTTGGAAAAAGCATGGAAAATTAGCCCATCTGCGAATATTAGCACCTAAAATTTTCCATGGCAATTAGTTGGATGAGTAAGGGGTAGTTTGTAGTGGAACTTTTAAATATAGAGGTTGAATACATGGCAACCACTCATGCAAGAAAGGAAGCAATTTGGTTGCAAATATTATGTTCAAATATGGGGTTGGTGCATCGAGATATAAGAATAGACTGTGACAACCAAAATGAAATTTTCTTGGCTAAGAACCCTACTTATCATTTGAGGAAAAAACGCATTGATGTTTAGTATCACTTTGTGAGGGATATGGTTGAGGATAAAAAGGTGTTTCTGGTAAAGGTTGACACTTTGAAGAATGTTGTAGATGCACTGACGAAGTTTGTGAGCACTGAGAAGTTTTTTATGTGTAGAGAAACAATGGGTGTTGTAGGCCTAGACAAATGAAAAATATCTCCTATGACCCCCTATGTGGAAAGAAAATAAAAAGTGGGAGAATGTTGGGTATGTATTATATTATTTCCATGACTATGATATTATTTATAGGAGGGCAGTAGCCCGCCTGCAAGGGGCCGGGGGTAGTGCCCCGATATTTTTATTTTATTTTATTTTATTTTATGTAGACCCAAGGATGGGCGGTGGACCCAAAGATGTTGGGCAGACCTACCCATGGTTTTGTGCATGGGTTTTGCACATGGTTTTTGGCATGATGGTTTCCTTCCCATGGTATTTTGTAGATCCAGTTAAGGGAACTATGGTTATGTTCTAATATAGGGTTAATGGATTAGGGTTTATGAATGTTTTGACATGTATATATATGTATTGTAACATTGAAATGAATATAATGAAAAATCAATTTGGTAGTCTTGGTTTTGGGATCTAGGGGAAAATATCTCTGTATATTTGTTTTATGTTCTCACCATTGTATATATTTTGTTTTAATAATTTGTTTGTAGGTAATTTTAGTACAGGGTTAAAACCCACAAGAGGTTCACAAGGCATTAACAATCAAGATCGAAGAGTTGAAGTGCCTACACTTTTCCATGAAGGAGTTCCTTGCATATGATCCTAGGTGAATTGTTACGAAGCATTGTCAAAGGATAAAACATAACACATAATATTCATCAATATGTAGACCAAAAGATGAAAATATAAAGAACTGATACAATGCCAGAATGACAGCACATCTAGCCATGGAGAACCAATCAACCCATGATCCATTAGCTCACGACTTGTAGGAGAAGGAGCAAGAGGAAACAACACCTCAACTAAAGAAGTTATCCCCCAAGAAAATGCTCAAGTTTTCATCGTGCGAGAGTAACAGGAAATGGAAGGCCGATCCTTAAAATACAGGAGCTACACAAACTAAGCTAGACAGGAGAGAAGGGGAAGAAGAAGAAGAAGAATATGAGGAGGAGAGAAGGGGAAGAAGAAGAATAAGAGGAGGAGAGAAGGAAGCAGGATGAGTTGCTTGGGAAGAAATATGTAGAAGAAGAATAGGAGGAGGAGAGCAGGAATTAAGATGAGTTGCTTGAGAAGCAACATGTAGAAGAAGAAGAAGAGAGGAGACATATAGAGGAAGAACAATAGAGGCAGTTTCTTGAGGATGAAGAAACGCAGGGGCTGGAAGAAGAAAAATTGACCCAAGATTTGGAGGAGGAGTATTTATAGGAATAAGATACCATCCAACCATGGATGATGATCCCAATTCTCTAGGTGAACAAATTCTCACATAAGGTCGTCTTCCATTTGGAGGGATGGGTACTACACCTCCACTAATAGACTGAGTCATGGATGTTCACAGTGTAACATTTGATCATCTGAAGAAGAGGATCATGCAACAAGACATAGATATTTCCATGGGATCCTCAGAATCTTATGTTAGTAGAAACAAAAAATGTGATTAGCTCCAACACTAGAAGGAATCCAAGGGAGGTCATGACAGCAAATGTTTCATTCGCCACAACGACATAGGATAAGTTAGAGTACTTGCTGAATAAGAATACCAAGTTTAGAAGAGAACTTGCAGAGATGAAGCAACAAGGAGTGTCACGCGGAATGAGTCGATCTTGCAGACAAGATAGACCTTCCTAGAATCTAATGAAGACCTAATGACAAGCAAACCAACCAGACACTATCTTTCTCTAAATGCGCTTTATAAATAATGGCAAAAAAATGTGTTTAAGGCCTACCTCATGTCCAACGCAAGTTTGGGGATGCCTTCTCTCCTTTGATCCAAGTAAGTTCCTCTGTCGCAAACCTGCAAACACAAACAAGGAAAACGATTAAATAGCACCTGAATAACCAGTATTATAAAACACATTTAACATGAAAGTCAAGGAGTCCATGAAACAAATTACATAAGATACTTGTTGAGAAAAATGAGCTTGATTGTATTAATTCAAAAGAAGAAGAACCTTACAACCTTTGCCTTGACACTGTACAAGCTCCTCCCAGGGTCCAACAAGAAGTCTCCTCTATTTTGACAAGCTTCCCTCACTCCCCAATAAAGCCAAAAAGGTATGTGATCTCTCCTCTTAAGCTTAAATAGGAAATCTTGATTTCACTAGCATTTACCCTCAAACGTTCAGCTTCTAACCTCCCTAGCCACTACCCCAATGCCTCAATTTATAGTGCAATGGAAGGCAGTTACTAGGTCCTCCTTCAAAGGGATAGAATCCTCCTTCAAAGGGATAGCTCCTCCTAACAAGGGATTAGCTCCTTCTCTTTTGGGATGCATGAACCACTTTGGAGCGAACAATCCACGTCAAAATTCCTTCTAGAAACATCTAGAATTAACCCAAAGTGAGTTTTTTAAGATAAAAATTGCGCCTTTTGACTTTCACAGGGGTACGCACCCTCCCCTTTACATACAGAGCGTATAAGTACGCAGGTACTCTGAATAAAAGGTGCGGGCCCGCAGGCAAAAGTGAGAGAAAGTGCGGAACCATAGAGTTACAGTTGCTTTTTTGATGTCTTTCTCGCATTTCCAAAGCTTGTTTTGAAGAGCTGAGGTCTGAGACTTGCTTAGGAAGCTGGCATAGGTGGTGATAGACCCATACCGACTGCAAATAATCAAGGTGACGATATTTTTGTGTAACAGATTGCCCCTAAAGTGCGAAGTCTCTAGTAGATGAGGATTTCATTTATCATTTAGGAAGAGTGAAGTACTTTATCATTTCGAGGATCATCTTGCGGAGAGCCTGGTTGGAACCTGTAAAAACATTCAATGCAAAATATATATATTAGATCATATCATCACTGAGCTAGGCATTCCCATACTCAGATAAAAAACTGACTAAGAGACTGAAAACTGACTAGAAGACTAACTACTGCTCTGATATAGGAATGATCTCATAACACATCATAAGTACAGACACATGTGGACACAGTATGG
Organism: Pinus taeda; assembly: GCA_000404065.3. Lineage (NCBI taxonomy): Eukaryota > Viridiplantae > Streptophyta > Pinopsida > Pinales > Pinaceae > Pinus > Pinus taeda. Next base: position 96,204 of record APFE031063104.1, on the reverse strand, counting down.
ACACAACCATCTGTTTATGAATATTCCATAGTATAATGAATACAAAATTCCTCGCGGCCTGGATGGTGGAAACTAGATCCAGGGTCTTCATTTCTACGTCCCGAAATAGTACGATTCTATCCATGTGATTGAATGTGTCGAAGTCAATAATGGTCGAAACCGCTTGATTACCAGTCAATGATGTAAATTGTTAACAAGCGTGAGAGGAACCACCAATAATGACAATGGCTCTCAAAGTACTCAGTACAATCCATGAGATGCGATAAGATGTGTTGATGTCGAACATGTCATGGAATCCTTTGATAGAAATTCAATGATGTAAACTATTGTCAAAGGCGAGAAACCTGCCATTGAGGCATGCAGATCTCAAGGTATTGACGATTAGATCATCTTTCTAGATAAAGAGTTGAAGTCGATAGAAAGCGATCCGTCGTAGGCAAGCCCACAACACGAAATCATAGATCAAGCTGAATAAATTTAGTTGCAAGGACTAACTCAGGGATGGTCAAGATGGATGACAGACATTTTTCAAATGAATGGCTTATTTGCACTGACCTCTTGAACACAACGACACGACAGATGGTTTGGTGACAATTGACCCAAAGTTAATACCCAGAAACCGGCTGAAGACTTTCAATATGGTTTGATCAACTGTTAGGTAAAGGATTTCCCAACCCAGGTGAATGAAAGTGTCGTGTTCAAGAGTGATTATAAAGTATGACAAACAGACTCACTTTTGTCTCTTTTACCCCACCATTTCTGGCAAGTACCTCTTTTTTTTTACAAGCTTGAAGAGGATAACATATGCTTGATTATAAGCTCACCCTTCGGGTGAGTCCAACTTAGTTTAAATTCGAACCCTAAGAAGG
>APFE031063104.1:85023-95051 GCA_000404065.3 Pinus taeda | reverse complement strand
CGAAAAAGTATAAAATAATACTTGAGAGAACCGCTTGATCTTTTACGACCAACGAGTACTTTTCGTTATTAGTGTCTTTGATCCGAAAAAGTAAAAAAGCGACCAAGGACACGTCGTTTTATAACCAATATCAGATTTGAAACGACAAAAATCCAGCAATCTTTTTATGTTTTTACGGTCGAAAAAGAGCTGTAAATAGACCATCTTTTAATTCCATTTTAACGAGCTTAAAAGAAAAACTCGGCAATCTTTTCATGTTTTAGGAGCCAGAAAAGGGCTTAAAGGTGACTCTAGTTGAAAATGATAGATTTTGCCTAAATAATCCTGTTATCTTGCACAAAAACACAAACATTACTCATACCTGCTTGAAAGAGATAAAAATGTCACAAAAATACCTTTTTAAAGTGAAACATAAACAAATTTGCAATTTATTTACTAAAAAAACTTATAAAAAGGGGCTTTTACCATTCATTTTTATCATTTGTGATTTGGGTGAGAAAATAGTTCTTTTGCTCTGAAAACTTCCCGTGAAGATTGCGGGAAATCCAACCGTCGGAATTGAATGTCGTCTTCTCCAGGTAATCCACATCATCCTCCTCTTCATTTTTAACCATTTAATTTTCAATTTAGTCCCTCATTTCATTTTTTGGGAGGATTTTTAGGCAAAAAACCTGTGCTCAGGGTACGCAGGCTCACCATTGCGAACCTACGGACCCCGAATTTTTCTCCATTGGGAAAAAGCTCGGGGTCTGCACCTTCCATGTAGATAAAGTGCGGTCCCACGCACTGTGTCTAACATGTAGGGTGCGGGCCCCGCCGCGAGGGTTTTTAACCCAAAAATCCTCAAAAATGGACCAATGAAAAGTTTTTCTAGCTTTTTAAATGATCTTTTTGCTTGATGTAGGTGGTACACCATGCTAGATTGGTGCATACGAGAGCACGAGGACGTGGATGCTGCCTCATGGAATCATCAGCCTTCACTTGATGCTCTGAGGGCGTGCGGCTTATACAAATACTGGGCCATTCCTGGCATGAGGGCTCAGGTGGATTTCTTACAGTGGATGGTTGACAGATGGAGCGTCCAGGACCAGTGTTTCTTTATTGGCAGCCACCAGCTCGAGATCGAGCCGGCGGATATATACTTCTTGACTGGTTTTCCTAAGAGAGGCATTGACTTGACTCTATTCGGGACTAGGGCAGGTGGCCAGTCTGTCGATAGCCTCCGGTTAGAGTACTGCAACCGTCAGACTAGAGACAAAGGGATAGACATAAAGACCATATCTCGTCCTCAGCTTATGGTGATTGCATTCACTGTTATTAGACTTTGTGGAGCTGCCACATTACATGTTGCCACCGGATCTCAGATGCATATGGCAGTTGATTGCTTTCAGGGCACTATCTTCAACTGGTGCGATGCTGTGTTGGCCAATGTGAAGGGCCAATTGACCAGGGCCAAGAACGGACGACTGAAGACTTTTGGTTATGGAGCTTTAGTCATGAGCTTTGGCCTAGAGAGGATTCCTATGCTTATCTCGTAGCACCTTACAGTTGGAGCTGGCTTCCCCGAGAGCCCAAACTGATGCGATGGGTCGCAGTCATGGCCCGTCATCCTGACGAGGGGAACGAGGTCGTTCGGTTCAAACCTGAGTATTTCCAATGGCTGGAGAACCAGATTTTTTCTATTCAGGATTTCCATTATGCGGGGGTTGATTTTCGTGGAGACCCAGACATGGCTCTTCCTCCAGGGGAGCAGTGGGACGACTCAGGTAAAATCATTTTCAACACTTTCCTAATGTTAATTTTTTTTATATATTTTTATATCGTCTCAAAACTGATAGTAATAATTTTAAAATGCAGATGTGGGCCCACAACAACCAACCGCTCTCCAGCCTTTCGAGAGAAAACAACCAGTTGCACCGGCTCTAGCCCCACAAGACGAATCAGCAGAGACCTTGGCCGAGTTGGAGAGTCACCTAGAGCGCTTGACAGGGGACATTCCCGAGACCAGCATAGATGACATCCCTCGTCGACTTCAGCGCTATGTGATTGGAGTCCCCAGACCTTTTAGGAGGTTCCTTTGTAAGGTGGCCGATGCAATGGTTTCATATCGAGATCATCACCAGTGATGGGATGATCGCTTATTATAGTCACACATGACATTTTTCTTTTTGTACCTATCATTTTTTCCGATCATAAGGTGTTTTTCAACGTATGATCGAGGACGATGTATTTTTTGACACACTCCTATATATATGATATCGTTATTACTAGCTTGTCTTGTTAAACATGTTATGGAAAGTTTTTAATTTACTTGTATGATTATTGCACATGTCTACTTAACATTTGAGAAGCAATTGCATCTACTAATGTATTTAAAGATCTTGGAATATGCTGATATTCAATATAGTCAAATTCACGTTCCAAGAGACGCACTCTCAAAAATAATCTTAATAAAACTGGATTTCTAATGGCGTATACTCTATTAAGCTGTAATACAACGAGTTCAGAATCTAACCTCACTATCAAACTCCGAATCCCAAATGAAATAGATTCAGATAATAACTCCACCACTGCACTATATTCTGCAATGTTGTTTGTTGTTTGACCGAGGCTTACCCCATGCATAGATACTAACTCGTCAGAGGGTGAATAGATAACCCAAGCTGCCAAAGAAATATTCCGTGTACTACGACAAGCGCCATCAGCGAAACCAATATATGTTTGGAGAGGTGTCGACATCTGCGACATCAAACGTAAAACCAAGATAAGCAGGAATAACAACAGAAAACTCAATCTCTAAGCTAAGCACACTTTAATCTAAAACACACCAGCTAGAAGAAAAAAATAACCTAACTAAAAAATCTCCACACTCGTTTAAAGCATAATACCTCTTCAGGTAAAGACCATTTCTGGGTTTACCTAAAGAGAACCCGTCAAAGTCTACCAATTCATAGGCCCCTTTTGCTAGCTTTCGCTTGACAACAAAAGGACCATGCCACATAGGCACGAATTTTCCAGCGCCCAATTTATCATTTGCTTGGTCGTACAAAAGGACTAAATCTCCTTCCGAAAAATTTCGAGGGGTTACATTTCGATCATACTGAGCCTTAATAAGTTTGGCATGAGATTCGATTGCTAATGCAGCATAGCGGTAATTCTCATCTAGCTGAGCTAAGTATAATAAACATATTTCCTCTTCGGAAGTAGCTGGAAGTAACTCGATGGCCATTCGCAATGACGGGATTTCGCACTGAATAGGTAACACAGCTTCCAAACCATAAACTAGTTGGAAAGGAGTGAACCCTATTAATGTTTTGACTGAGGTTCGGTACGCCCACAACGCTAAAAATAACATGTTATGCCAATTCGACCGATGAATCCCAATGATTCGTCGGATCATGATGACTAAAACTTTGTTGATGGCTTCAACCAAACCATTAGCTTATGGATAATAAGGAGTTGAACTATCGTGACGCAATCCAAGTTGGTCTGTAAGTTCGGTCATCATAATGTTTCGAAAATGACACCCATGGTTAGTGATAATCGCTTGTGGAACACCAAAACTAGCAATTATATGATTGAATATGAAAACTGTAGTTGTTTTTCCGTCTGCCTCAAATGTAGGCATCGCCTCGGCCCACTTAGTAAAATAATCTACCGCAAGGATAATATACGCATGCCCCCCGGTCGAGTGAGGGTTACATGTAATAAAATCGATACCCCATTTGGAAAAAGGACCAACAACAATTATAGGGTGAAGAGGAGCAGGTGGAGTGCACATCTTTCGATAAAAAATTTGACAATTGTGGCATTTCGGACCGCAGTAATACAATCTTTAAACAAAGACGGCCAGAAATAGCCAGCGCGCAATATCTTTTGGGAACTGGCATACCCGGACATATGACCGCCACACACTCCAGAGTGACAGTCATTTAAGACCCTTTCAGCTTCCTCATGAGTTAAACAACGTTGGAAAATAGAATCCTCCCCAAGACGATAAAGAGTATCTCCAATAATTTTGAATTGTTGGGATTGGAATCGGATTTTCCGACGGTCGGATCATCACAGATCTAGCCGAAAGGTTTGGGTTTTGAGATAAGTGATGATATCTCCATACCATAGATCTAAAGCGCTGATCAGAAACAAGGATTCGTCCGCAATGGGCTCCTCTGCCACAGTTTCTGTATCAACACGCGGGAAGTCACACATAAGTTCCGTAAAAACTAAAGATTTCTTTGACTTGGATTTTTCAAATTCTAAGTCAAACTCCTGCAAGATGACAATCCATTTGGAGTAGTTTCCCCCCAACAACTGCTTTGACAAAATATAGATCAGAGGGTTGCAATCAGAAATGACCATAGTTTTGCGTAATAAAATGTAATGACGAAAACGTTGGACAGCTTGAACAGCTGCCAATGCCAATTTCTCCACATGTGAGTATTTTAGCTCAGTTGGATTTAATGTGCGACTAATGTAATATATCACATGTTCCATACCAAATTCATCTTCCTAAACTAGCACCATTCTAATGTTGGAATAGGAAGCGGCGAGATACAAGAAGTAGTCCTGGTTGTAGTTGGGAGGATGTAACAACGGTGCATGGGTCAATGCATGTTTTAAAGCATCGAAAGATTTCTCAGCTATCTCATCCCAAAAGAATGAAGTATTTTGTTTCAACAACCGGGTAAAACCCTTTGTAATCTCGGCGTAGTTAGGGATAATCGACGTAAAAAGTTTGCTTTCCCTTGCAAACTTTGGAGTTGGCGAAGACTCGAAGGAGGAGGCAATTTGATGATAGCTTCGACCTTCAAAGGATCGACGCGAATGCCGACTTTCGAAACAAGAAATCCCAGTAATCGACCTGTTTCAATGCAAAACACACACTTGTGGGGATTCAACGAAATTCGATAATGCCTACACCTCATGAAGATTGCTCGTAATGGACGAGGTGATCAGCTCGATGTAAGGAATGAGCAGGCAAGTCATCGAGATAGGGTTACACAATGTGTTTTATATCATGAAAGGTGTAAGACATAGCCCGTTGCAAAGTTGCGCCGACGTTCTTCAGGCCAAAAGGTAATTTGCAATAAGAAAATGTTCCCCATGGACAAATGAATGTCGTTTTTGGTTGATTGACAGGCAGAATATTGATTTGATTGTAGCCGGAAAAGCCATCCATCAAGGAGAAAATTTCACCGTTGGCACAATCATCAATAATTTGATCGATATAGGGAGTAGGGTAATTCTCCTTTCGACATGCTCGATTAATGTCCCTATATTCGATACATATTCTTATTGTCCCTTGTTTTTTGTTCACAGGAACAATATTCAATACCCAATCCATTAACGAGATTGGATAAATGAAACCTGCTTTCAATAGTTTTTCAACTTCTACTTTAATTGCAGCAACTTTTCTTGGGTGAATCTGACGCAGACGTTGCCGAACGGGTTTAGCGTCCGGGTAGGTTTTAATTTCATGAACTATGATTGTTGGGTCAATTCTTGGAATTTCCTCATAGGACTAGGCAAACACGCCTTGGAATTCTTGAAATAGGGCCTTGTATGTTTTAATTTCATCGTTTGTACAAGAGGCACCTATATGAACGTTTTCAACAATTCCAGGCTTAACTGAAATGTCAAGGGGAATAGTTCTAGAAATATTTCCCAAATTTAACTCAGAATCAGGATGTTTCATTGGATTCTGAGCATCCTTAACATATTCAGTTGTAAAGATTGATGAAAAATCATTTTCAAAATGATCGCTCTCAGGTAAAAACAAAGATCTGTGATGTAGATCTTCCCATGGTAACTCATCAACACATATGATTTCACGAATTTGCTCATCTGATTGAACAAGTTCGGAAAACCTTTTTAATTCTGAGTTTGATGTTGAAAATGACTCTTCATGGACTTCGTTCATTAAGTTTATTTGGGTTGATGTTTGGTTGGAAAACGACTACACGGTCTGATATGCAAGTTCATACGGACTAAAAGGCATAAGAGTATCAAATGAGTCTATCTCAGTTTCAGAAGATATGATCCAAGGATCAACATTAAGAATGGTTCCTGATGAAATCATATGAATGGTTGCAGTAGAAGACGATGCGTCGACAGGAGGGAAAGGAAAAGTTCCCAGTAAACCAGAATCTTTAACTAACCCGACACCAACATCCTTATAAGGGATCGTCGCTTTACCAACATGCTGAATGCTCTCAGCAGAGGCTGGGTCGGATGAAAAGTATGAAAACTAGTCTATAGTTACAATCTTTCCATTATGAGGGAACTTTATAAGCCGAAAGACTGATGAGACAACAACGGTTATAGCGTAAGACCAACTACGACCCAAGAGAAGGTTGTAATCTAGAGGGGCATCAACCACTTCCACATCTAGATTAACGGTTTTTCCTTCAACCCCTATAGGTAGATCCTGTAAAATGCCGAAAGGATGAAACCCACGACCATCAAAGGCCTTAAGAATCGTCGGGGACTGATTTAGTGAAGGAGAACCAAGCGATCTCCAACACTGTATCGACATAATGCACGTGGAAGCTCCCTCGTCAATCAAAGTCCTATGAACAGGTCTGTTTTTTACTATCACTGGAATTTGGAAAACCATTTGATGAGGTAGACACGGCGCACTATTTTCTAGATCAAAGATTATAAGGTTCGGGTCCTGAGCGTCAACAGCTCCTATAGCCGTCAAAAGTAATTTGCATTGCGCTGGACATGATTTCAGCACTTCCAAAGCCGACATTGCTGAGGGTGAAACAGCTAAATCCTCAACAATGTTGTAATTCTGAGCCGCTCTCGCATGTGGATTGAAAGCAGACTTTCGAAGTACACCCTTTGTGGGAGGTTTGATTACTAAGTCTGGGTTAGGTTTCTCGATCTGTAGTGGATCGGAACCGGGAGCCGAGGTTGATGGATTTGAATGAGAAGATTCTGCTTCTTTACCATCAACAGGACTTTTACTGCCATAATCTTGAGATTGAGTCGCAATCCTTACATGAGACATCATCAATATGGGTTCTTCATTGGCACTGGAAGATGAACCTATCATCTTACTATCTTGAGCTGGAAAAGGATCCTTCAAGACAGCAAGAGTTTGGGAACCTTTGAAAATTTTGCAACTTCCGCCCGATGAGGGCAGTCTCTCGTATAATGGTCTCCATCACAAATGAGACACGGATAACGAGGTTTGCGTTTTTCATTAGTGGGTTCCGCTTTTTCGGGTTTCTCTTTTGACTTTTTCTCTTTATTCTTCTTCTTCCCTTTCTTCTTACCACTGGTTTTTGGTTTAGCTGTAGATGATTCTACAACGTGAATATCGGCGGAAAGTTCCGCGGAAGACTCTCTTGTCTCCACGGAGGACTCTCCTGTAGGAGAAGAATTCTTAGAATACTTCTTCTTACTTTTAGTATTCACCGTGCCAATCATACCATCAGCGGCATGAGACCCTGAAGGAGCAACAACGATTTGATTTTGATTAGGTAGGTTGGGGATCTTCTCGTGTAACGTACCCGACTGAGTGTAGACTAAGTCAAGGTATTGTGCTTGAACAATGACTTGCTCTTCAGTAACTACTCTGGCTTTAGATACATCTTCAGTGATCTTGGGCAATAAGGATTTTACAAACCACTCATCTAAGATCTGATCCGGGATATAAACCTTCACTAAACACCGTCGACGTCTCCATTCATGGATATGATCTGAGATGTAGTGGACGTCAACTGCTTTAACGAAGTTAATAGCTCCGTGCCATTGTCATATCTGACTGGCAACTGAAAATGAGTTAAAAACAAGGTAGCTAACTGACTAAAATCATAAAAAGTGGCTCGCGGTAATTCGATATACCATTTGGCCGCAAGACCAATTAGAGTGCATTGAGAAAGACGTAAACGAATAGAATCATCTGAAATGGAGTTGGACGCACACCAGAGATGATAAGTCATCACATGGTTCGACGGGTCCTCTCCTAGTTTACCTTCGAATTTAGGAATATCACTAGGCAACTTATGCGGAATTGGTGGCCAATACAGAAGATATTTGATTGGATTGTTCGTAAGGCGCGTCAAGTCAGGCAAGTCCAAAGTTGCGATGAATGGTAACTGACGATTAGGGTCCCTGAAACTTGGGGTCTGCAAACCAGCCCCAGGAGGAGGATATCCAGGATAACTAGGAATGGGAATTGCATTCGGGATATTTTGATCTCCTGGAAAACCAGGATTAACCGGACCATACTGGGGTTGCTGAGGTTGTTGATATGTATACCCAGGGTACGATTGATACTGATAGGTTGGTTGCTGCGCAGTAGGACCGTATGGATACTGTCCTTGGTATGGAGGTTGATTAAATTAAGGTTGAGAAGTAACAACCGTACTTCCTACAGGCATCTGGACCGAAGTCTGGACCGTAGATCTAGACTGAGGTAAAGAGGTCTGAGGAGTAGATACAGGAACAGTAGACACCGGAGCTGCGAATACTCTAGAAGAAGGTGGGGTAGATGTAGTAGATGTTGCAGTAGTTGCAGCAGACGTTTGAGACGGAGCACGAGGCGTACTAGGTCTAGACTGAGAAACTACAGAAGGTGCAGAAGTTTGAACAGTAGGCTGGACGGGTTGCTGAGATGGACCAGCGACCAAGGGTTGTCCAGGTTGAGATGACGGCTACACATTCAGTTGCAAAACCTGCTGGGATTGAGATGGATCCCACACCAAATTCGTTCCAGGGTATGGACCTTGAGGATATTGAGGACCATAACCGAGTTGAGGGTAGGGTTGATAATATGAGTGACTAGAAGGTGGTTGGTAACCTTGAGATGGGTACTGACCTTGGGGTTGATAACCCTGAGGCACGTACTGATACTGGGGTTGACCTTGAGTTACATATTGATATTGAGGTTGATTTTGGGGTGCATATTGATATTGAGGTTGACCTTGGGGTACATACTGATACTGAGGTTGACCTTGGGGTACATATTGAGTCTGGGGTTGACCTTGAGGAACGTACTGTCCCGTAGGTATGTACTGTTCCTGAGGTTGTCCCCCGGGCGCAAACTGAGTACCTTGAGGTTGCCCCCCAGGCATATACTGGGTACCCTGAGGTTGTCCTCCAGGCACATACTGAGTACCTTGAGGTTGCCCCCCAGGCGGTAACTGGCCACCTTGAGGTTGAGAACCTGACATCATTAGAATTTCTTCTGCACTCAACGGTTTAGTACCACTACTTCCAGTTAAAAACTTCTGTTCGATAGGTTGAGGAGATGCTCCCGAAAAAGTACCAGATATGGACTGATACCCAGCGGGAACAGAAGGACCGTCGTACAAATAGGCTTCCGAATATTGAGAATACATGGATGACAGACTAGACATATTCAATGCAGGATAATGATATCTAGGTGAATGGTGATAAAAAATACGAGGTGGTGAAAAACTAAGTCTTGGATTTTCCAAAAGATTGGTCAGTGAACGGTACCAAGTAGTGCTCCTAGGCGGACTATAAAAAATCGATTCACACTCCCTAAGTTCTAAGATAAGTTGATTGTCTGGAAAAGGAAAGCTTTCTTCGATATCCAAAATAGCAAGCTCTTCGATTGCTATGATTCCAGCAGGAAGATCTTGGGTAATTACGGTTTCTACCCTAGGAGAACTAGGACCACTAGGAGTCGGAGAAACAAACTTTGATACGGGAGTAGCAGCAACTTCAGATTCGGGTTCAGATACTTCAGGTTCTTCACCTATATCACTAGTAGATGAAATACTACCAGTAACTTCTGAAATTACTAACGGTTGAGAATCAGAATATTCTACCAAAGAAGGTTCTCCTTCTTCAGGTGACCCACTTCTACCGCTACTTGGAGATACGAGGACTTTCAAGCCTTCAAGCTGGCTCGATATGTCTTCAGGAGGTTGAACCCGAAGTCTACGGGATGTCCTCAGTAACTCAGCCACGTTAACAAACTCAGGGGATTGGCCCTGAAGTCTATGGGAATGCCTCGGTAATTCAGCCACAGTTAAAGACTTTTAACT
>APFE031063104.1:0-40674 GCA_000404065.3 Pinus taeda | reverse complement strand
TTCATTATTCAATAAAAGAAGAGAAGGATTACAACCAAAGAGGCCTGACGTTGAAATCTCCTCCAACTGGGTCAGCAGCTAAACATGCCTTGCAAAGTGACTTCCTCTCTCAATATTTTGGCAGCATAACTCCTCTATGGCTCTCAATTCTTACTATCAATCCAGCATAATCTTAGCTCTCACCAAAAAAACTAGTTGGTTCAATGCAGGGTGACATTCATTTATAGATGGAGGGGGAGGAAGTATTCATTGTATCCGGACACCTACTGAAGATTTGGCATTGTCCCAGAATAGCCTTTGAACTGGGCTATCATGGATGAAAAAGACGACACTCGACCACTTCCATGGGATTTTTCCCCAGAGAACTGTATGAGCAATGGAGGAAAAAAACACTTCAGTGCGCGCTGGCCAAAAATCATGACCAATTTTGGGTGGCGCGGGCTTTGTTTTGTGACAAAGCGTCCATGGGCGCGCCCTATTTGGAGGAATTGAGCCATTGGCGCGGGTTAGACACTGTGGACCCGCGCTAATGGAAAAAGGGAATTTTTTAGGGCTAATCTTCAAAAGGTGTCTTCAGGGATATTGAAGTTCATACTTAGGAGAATCCAATGCAAGTGTTTCTAAGTTGTTTCACTGGTCACAGGTCCACAAATGTGTCCTCCAGTGTGCGAAAGCAGGGGTAACAAGGACGGTGACCAACGGTGACAAATTACTGCGTAACAGGAACCTAATTCATTGGAGAAGGTATTCAATATGGCAAGAAAAGTTGAAAGTAAAATTATGGCAATATGGAATTCTACCACTCACAACTATAAATATGGAAGTGTTGTTGCTCCTAGCCTCCCACAACTTACAAGGTTGAAATAAAAAAAACTAGAGGAAAAAAGAGCAAAAGGGATTTGTTATAGTTATGATAGAAAATACACTAAGGGTCATAAGTGTGCTGAGAATAAATTATTTTACATAGATTGTGAAGAGGAGGAAGGAAAGGAACAAGAAACATCAAATGAAGAGGATATACACTAGGAAACAAACCCAGAGAAAGAAAAAATGAATTCGACCATATCTCGTAATGCATTGGAAGGAATTACCAATAAAAATATTAAGATAGAAGGATATATCAAGAAAAAGGCATAATGTTGTTGATTGATTCTGGTAGTACCCATAATTTTATTCATTTTAAGATTTCCAAGGAATTGAATCACTTTCTATATCTAGAAATAGAGTGTCAAGTGACAGTTGCAATGGAGGAAATATAAATTGCTCAAGGAAGTGCCATACTATCAATATAACAATGGGGGAACATGCAGTTAATGGTCTAATGCTTTCCATTGCAATGTGTGGTGTTTATACTGCATTAGAAGTCCAATGGTTACAATATTTAGGGATGATAACTTTTAATTTTCAAGAGCTTTTCTTGAAATTTTTCTGGGAAGGAAAGGAAATTTAATTAAGGGGCATCACAAGGAAACCATGAAATATAATAAGCTCTAAGGACATGTAAACATAATTTCACAATTATGCTCACTTGATGTTCAAACATAGAATCATCTATTTCTCTAGATATCCAAATAATCGTGGACAATCATTCCAAGGTATTTGAAACTTCCAAAGGCCTCCCAACTATTCATGATCATGATAATGTTGTTCACTTGATTTTAGAAAGCATTCCTTCAAATATCAAACCTTAAAAATATGGGCCTATACCCAAAAAAGGTGAAATTGAATGTATGGTTGCAGAAATGCTAGACGTAGGTATAATCAACCTAGACAAAGTTCTTTCTCTTCTCCAGTAGTATTAGTACACAAGAAGGATGGATGATGGCATATGTTTCTGGATTATGGGGAGCTAAACAAGCACACTATTAAAAGTAAATTTCACATTCCTATCATTGATGAATTTATGGATTAATTACATGGAAAATTTACTTCACCAATCCAGATCTCCATTCAGGATATCACCAAATTAGAATAAAGACTAAAGACACTCCAAAAATAAGGTTCAAAACTCATAAAGGTTATTATGAATTTTTGGTCATGCCTTTTTCCCTTACTAATCCACCTTCCACATTTCAAGGTTTGATGAATTCCATTTTCAAAACATTCCTTAGAAAATTTGTGTTAGTAATTTTTGATGATATAACAATCTACAACAACTCTTGGAAGGATCGTGTTCAACATGTTGATAGGGTGCTCAAACTATTGGAGGAGAAAAAATTATATGAAAAAACCTCCAACGTTTCTTTAAGGTACAAGAGATGGAATATTTGGGTCATATAGTATCTCAGGAGGGTGTTGAGGTAGATTCTAACAAAATTAAAGCCATCAAGGAATGAACCATACCCAAAACCCTAATGCATCTTAAATAATTTCTCAGGTTGGTAGGGTATTATATAAAGTTTGTTAAGAATTATGTGAAAATAACAACACATCTAACAACATTACTGAAGAAAGATGCATCTTTTTGGACTCCAAAAGAAACTAAGTCCTTTGAGCATCTTAAAGAGGCAATGTGTCAAGCTCTGGTTTTAGCTACACTAGACTTCAAAAAAACATTTACGGTGGAATGCGATGCCTCAGGAAATGGAATTGGTGCTATTTTTTTTTGTAAACAAGGTAGTACTTTCTATATTTACATTTTCAAAATTTACATTCAAAGACATCGATCAGTCACCTGCCCAAGGGAAACCATGTGACCATCGATCATCATTGTAACCACTCTAAAATTTAAATAAGTTCATCAATATCATCTTGTCTTTAATATCCATCTCCCAAGTTCCTATCTTTGGCCTTTTAGACAAAAACATTAAAAAAAACTAAAGATAAGTAAACTACTCTTCATCTGAGGAGGGTATCTGAAATGTTTCCTCCTCTTCCGGACTTAGCATCTTCTTTCCAGTATTCTACGACTTCACCCCTGGGCCTAGGAGCTCTCGTCCCTGTTGGAACAATTTCCACTTTATCTCCAATAGAGTCTACTCAATTAGGCCCAAGGCAAGATTATTCCTATAGGTTTGTATCTAGATGGTAGCCAGTTCTTTCATCATTTCCCCATAGCCAAGTTCCAGTTCCTTGTTTCTCTCCTACCTGTGCACCACTTCCCCTTCCATATGTTCCAGATGTAGGGTCATGGCTCGAGCAATAATATGTTTCATTATCTAGTACTGTTGCGAAGTCCAGGTTTAGAGAGATTGTCGACCATTTGTTGTGTCTGGGTCTTATACTATTTCTTCCCATTCATGCAGAGGGAGGTCTCTACCTCTTATATTTTGTCTCAGGTCTTGATCCCAGCTCCAAATCTGGTCCTAGACTTCCTGCGGATTTGCCTTCATGTAGGCATCAACTAGTTTTTTAATCTGTTCACCGGTTGATTTCATCCCTTTTTTTTGTCCTATGCTACTGGTTCCTTCTTTTTGCTTAACATTTCTCTTGCTACACCTGGGTGCCATGTTTTTTCTTATCACCATTCTAGTTCTCTTATCCTTAAAATGTTCTAGCTGGGCTACAGTTGCCCCCTTAGGAATTGGTGATATTTTAATGAAAGAAAGAAGACCCATTTATTTTGAAAGTCATCCAATCAAGGGAATGTATTTAAATAAATAGTTTTATGAGAAAGAAATGTTGGAAATACTACGTGCCCTGAAGTAATGACACCCTTACCTATTGGAAAGACACTTCGGGATAAAAAAAAAAAAAAAAAAAAATCATGGTAGTTTTAAATAATTTTTGGAACAAATATTATCCTCAGAAGAGCAATAAAAAAGGGTCACGAAGGTGTTGGGCTATGACTTTGAAATCATCTACAATAAAGGGAAGAAAATGTTGTTGCAGATGCACTCTCAAGAAGGGATGAGGATGTGGAAGCATATCTCTATGCATTTCTATTATCCAACCTAATTGGATAACTAAAGCAATGGAGGAATGGAAGAATGATGAAGAGGTATGGACACTCATTTAAAAGTCGCAACAAGATATCAATACATCTGATACATTTATCTGGAAAAATAACTCATTATGGTACAAACACTGGTTATATCTATGTAAGAATTCCCAACTCAAACAAAAAATTCCTTTGGAATTGCATAGCTCTCCTTTAGGAGGGAACTCATGATTTTCATAAACTTACCACAGGGTCGAGAAGGAATTTATTTGGGATGGCCTTAAATATGGTAGTCAGAAGGTTGTGCTAGAATTTTTAATTTTTCAACAAAATAAAGTTGAGAGAATTAAGACCCGAGGTTTGTTAGAAACTTTAGCCATTCCAAGTCAATGTTGAGGGGAGGTTTTAATGGATTTTATCACAGGATTACCCAAGTTTGAAGGAAAGAGTGTCATCATGGTGGTAGTTGATAGACTTACCAAGTATGCACATTTTTGTGCATTATCTCATCCTTTTAAAGCCAATAATTTTATGCTACAATTATGGAAACAATTCAAAATCTACAAGGAAACCCAAAGATTATTGCAAGTGACACAAATCCCATTTTCACTAGAAATTTT
Source organism: Pinus taeda (assembly GCA_000404065.3). Taxonomy (NCBI): domain Eukaryota; kingdom Viridiplantae; phylum Streptophyta; class Pinopsida; order Pinales; family Pinaceae; genus Pinus; species Pinus taeda. The sequence continues at coordinate 36,174 of APFE031063104.1, read as the reverse complement.
TAAACAAAATTATTTTATGTTCTGGGTACTCAATCAACTCAGAGTTCTTATTATCATCCTCAATATGATGGGAAAATTGAGATAGTGAACAAATGTTTGGAAGTATACCTTCTTTGATTTGTATCTAATAAACAAACATAATGGGTCAAGTGGTTACCTCTAGTTGTATGGTCACTGAGAATATACTTCAAAACCTTTGATCCTTTAAATTTTTTTGATTCAGATCTAATTGAAATTTTTCTTTCTTCAAATATAATCTCAAAGACAGAATTTTTGCTTCAAGTTTTTGACAAACTTTCTCCAAATCCCCAACTAATTTGAGAGAAATTCCTCCTTTTTTCTTTCCTCCTCCAACAACATTTTCAAACAGAGTATATGTTCTTCATGAGCACTTGGATTTTGAATCTCACATCTATTTAGTTTAGGATATTTATTCTCTCCTTGTAACTCAATCAACTTGCTTTATTGATCCTTCAACTACTAGATCAAATTTACTTCTTTGAATTTTTCAAGCTCTCTAGTTTGTGCCTTCTAGGATTCATCACCAGGATATGACATATATTCTTTTATTTTTCATAGTTGCTCCTTCAACATTTTTTTATTTTTCCTTGTTTTTCTCAATTCATCTAATGCAGTAATAAGCTCTCCTTCATAGTCCACCATTATTTCTTCAAAATCATATTCATCCTTAGATTCTGTTAGGGTCCTATAATATAGGAATCCTAGTCACTTTTGCCTTACTATTTCATTCGAGGTCATTTTTGTAAATATTAGTCTTGGTTTCATGAGTGCCATGGTATCAAAGGGTTTTTGTACAAAGAGGTAAAATTTTTCAAAGTGATAATGTAAATGTTTTGAGTTAAAAAATAGTCTTTTGACCATAATTTGAATTGTAAGGTCACAAGGAGCCATGATTTGAATTGGCAATCACGAGGGATCATTTTACATTATAGAAGAATCTAGGGATCATGTCATCAAACCTTGGTTATCGTAATATAAATATTGAGATCAATTTTACATCAAAATAATCATGACAGAGGATTGGACATAGATTTGAAGGTTTTGTTAGGTCAGTATAGATATTGATCCAAATAGAAAATGACATCAACCCATGGTATTCTTCCACCCATGTTATTCATCCACCCATGGAATTTACCCATGGTATTGTAAGTGACATCCATGCATGGTATTCATTCACCCATGGTATTGTGATATCCACCTATGGTGTTCATTCACCCATGGAATTGACCCGTGGTATTATGACATCCACCCATGGTATTTATTCACCCATGGAATAGACCTATGGTATTGTAACTGAAAAAGACTATAAGTAACAAATTGCATTTTGTAAAAGGACAAATTGTTTGCCACAATGTACCCTTTATAATTATTATCGATTTTAATAAAAAGTTTCTTTGTGGTTTTATTTACTGTGTGTTCTGTCATTTTCTTTCTAGCATTGAAATTCTTCAGATCTTGGGGGCCTCCCCCAAGATCCGCATCAGTGGTATCAGAGCAGGTTATGGTTCCAAGGGAATGAGGTTTTGATGCATATTTCAGTTTTAAATAATGCAGCCTTTTTTAAAAACCTTTAGGCATGTGCTACATCCTCCACAGAGCATTTTCTTGGGCCAAGCAGGAAGAATTTTTATTTTTTCATTTTTTTGCAAGAATGTTTTTGTGCGGCGCGTTTGAAGATCAGATCTAAAATTTTTGGTGAAAAATTTACAAAAAAATAGGACATCTAGATTTCTTGTGAAAAAATACCCAAATTCAAGAAAACAATCAGCTGAATCGGATTCCAGATGAGGGATATATCACTAATTTAAAATCAGCCATGTTGCAAAAATGTTTCTAACAACAATTCGTGGACAACGACTCTCCTATCTTGTTTTTTTTTTAAATTTTGGTGCATAATTTTAGAAATGTTATTGTAGATCTAAGCTCATCTTGAAAAATTGCTCCATTTAAAAACAAATGGGTCAAATTGGAGTTCTGATGTGGGGGATATCGTTGATTTAAAATCAACTATTGTTTCATACTTTTTGTGATGACATAAAAGTTCCAGCGTGAATATGAGATTCTAGAGTATCCAGATAAAGATTACCAACAGATGGGAAGATGAAAAGTGGTTCTTTTGTTTCCAAAAACAGGTTATAATAAATATTCTAAGTTATATTCACTGAGTTATGTCCATTTTAATTCTGGAGTAGCATTCAGAGGTGGTTCCCTTTGGAGACATGCCCTCCTACCCCACTTTTGGTAGGCACTTACTTCATATTCATCAGTTTTAGCATAGCAACATTCAGCTTGGGTTCTTTGGAAACTTGCCCTCCCACCCTAGGTTATGTAGGCACCTACTACTTCATCAACAATCAACTTCACGGTTATGGGTCAATCACACAAAATCCTTGTCATTGAAGTCCATTTTCTAGGCCGCACACTGTTAGCATCACAGTTGATCACAAGCATTACAGGGTATCTCTATTCTCAGATCTTTGCTTGTCATGGTTATGGGTCATCCACAAACCCACACTTCATCGAAGTCCCTTTGCTAGGTTGCACACTCTCAGTATCATAGTTGGTCACAAGTATTATAGGGTATCTCTATCCTCAAATCTTAGTTCATCATGGTTATGGGTTAACAACATAAAACCCTTCTCTTCAGTGGCTCTTCATATTCAACAAAGGCCTCATAGGAGGGAACTTCATGCAATGGGAACCATTACTTATTAAGGAGGGAGGAATGATCCGAATAGAAAATGGCATCAACCCATGGTATTCATCCACCCATGTTAATCATCCACGCATGGAGTTTACCCATGGTATTGTAAGTTACATCCACCCATGGTATTTTCCCATGGTATTATGACATCCACCCATGGTATTCATTGACCCATGGAATTGATTTGTGGTATTATAATTGAAAAATACTATAAGTAACAAATCATATTTTGCAAAAGAATAGATTGTCTACCACAATGTAGCCTTTATAATTATTCTCAGTTTTAATAAAAAGCTTCTTTGTAGTTTTATTTACTGTGTGTTCTCTAATTTTATTTCTAGCATTGCAATTCTTCAGATCTCTGGGGCCTCCCCAACAAGATCCATTTCAATATTTTAGATCTTGGGGGCCTTCCCCCAAGATCTGGATCAGATATCATTTCAAGAGTGGTTATGACCTCAACAGGAGTACATTGGTCATGAGGAAAGTTAGTTTCCTTTTCCTCAAGCACTGCACATTCCAGGAGATGTTGTGCATTCATCATAACAATTTTAAATCAAGTCTTTCATCATCAGCTCCACTTCAGGCCACTTTGAGAGGTTATTTCCACTGCTCCCTTCATTCAACATTACTCACTTCTTCTCCATTTCCATCAGAAGCTCTGTTGTTCTCGTATTAGTTTAATGCACGAAGGAGGCAGGGGCATTGCATTTCCACATAGTGTTATCTTGCTTCTCAATCCAAGGTCTGAACTCTCTTCTTAGGTGAAAAATTGAATCACTCTTTATTCCTTGACTGTGAGAATTATAACTTACATGCATGAGCTATCAAAGCTATTCAGAGCCAAAAAAGAGATAAAAATTATAATTGTTGTGTTTTTGGTAATTTGTTGTGTTTTATCCTAACTAGAATGATACAACACAATCTTCATCCTTTGCATTTATTTGTTTCCAAGACTGCATTCTTCTTTGTAGAGCTTCCATGTGTATATTGTCCAATGTGTGTAAATTTCATTGAATCCCCTCACTCAATTGTTGTGCTTGTTTCAAAATCAATTTCCTAGAATGTTGTTTTTTTCACCAAGAACTGTGACTATCCCTTTTGAATTATCTATAAGTTGTTGCAAATTTGCAAGTCTTTAGGGTTTTCTGAGGAAGTTTGCATTCATTAGTTTTTGTGTAAAGCTTGTTTCTCTTTTTCATCATCAAAAGTTTTAAGATATCATCACTCCTCCATTCTTTCATAAAACAAGATGTTTCAAAACCTTAGACTATTCACTGCTATAAAAACAAAAATATGTGAACTCTAGAGGAGAAGAAGCACAAGTGAGGTGTTATTGTTTGATTTGAGCCATAAGATATCAGAGTCTTTAATGCAAACCCAACCATCAAAGTGGCTTTTGAGCAGGTGGGCTGTTTAAGGTTTTGTGAAAAGATTCAGGGGTATAATTTATATGTGACTAAGGAATTTGCTAAGGGTTTTGATGGATTGCAAGAAACGGTCAGAGAACTTACTTTTCCAGTCACAATCCAATAAATAGTTGATGCCACTAAGATCCTTTTACATGGTGAGGAATGTTTTAAGGGTATGGAGTTAGATTCAATTTATTTCAAAGTTTCTAAAACCATAATACCAGGAGGGGTATGGGTTTGTTGTTCCAAGGAGCTATCTACAAGACCACCAAGTAAATTGTTGGAGGTAATTCAAAGGTATTTCACATGTCAAGGGAGGTGTAGTAGAATTTATCAGTATTATATAAGACTCCTAATGCATTTTACAAGAAAGAAACATTTGAATCTTCCTTACTGCTTATTCAGGAGTCTTTACAAAATGGTTGATATAGTTCAATCCAAAGGACATCCTATTGAACCTAGTTTGTTTCATTTCTGAGTAATTAAACTTATGGTGATAAAGGAACTTGATAAGAAAAAGCAGTCACTAAAGGACTTTTTGATCTCTTTAGGGTGAATGATGCAACCTTCTAACATCCAAAGGACTAAGAAAAATATTGCATCAGTTGCAATCAAAGAGGCTTCATCTGCAATAGCTAGCTCAGTCAAAAAGTCTTTGACTAAAGAAAATTAGTTGAGAAAAGAAGTGCCAAAATGCTTCACTTCTCACTTGAGGTAGAAAATGTTGTTAGGGGACTGAGAATAAGAGCTTCAGCCAAAACATTTCCTACAGATTCTTTGCCTATTCAAGTTGCTGAAATATTAGAAAGTGCATATGAAGAAGTGGATGTTTATGAAAGGGATTAGAAAATTAAAGACCTACAAGATCATTTGGACAAAGGTCATCTAATAGTAGCCTATTTTTATCAAGAAAATAGAGAACTAAGGTAGAATGTATTACAATAAACTACCCACTCCATTGAAAAAGAACCATCAAATAGAGCGTTGGCACATGTTGTTAAAGACAAAAGCAAGAAAATCATATATGTTGAAAGTGTGTAAGTAACCGTTGAGTAGTCAAAGAGACCTAGTACTAGGTCAACTTCCAAAATGAAAATGAAAATGGAGGAGACTATTCAACGAGAACATAAAATGGTATTTTATGAGAAGAAGGAGTTTGAAAACTTGTTGGAACAACTTTAAGGAGTTCAACAATAGGTAGATTAGACAGCAGAAAATGATCAGAGAGATAAGTTGAATTTGTTTACAAACCTACTATTTGTTGAACTTGTTCTTGACAAAGCTAAATACAAGTTGAAGTGTACCTTTCTTCTACATAGGCAAGTGAGAAGTTTGTATACTAGAACTTGGTTTTGAAGAGGAGACATAGGTTAGTGAAGCAAAAACTTACTGAGGCCAAGAAATATGGAAGAAAGTGGAAGAACGGAAAGTTATATATACTAGGAGAGGCCAGCACAAAGGTAAATATTCATCAGGAGGATGCTACCAAGGTTTAATTTTTTTCTTTTACTCAGCAAGTTAAAAATAGATAAGTTTTGGTGGAGTTTGCAAAACCGCAACAAGGGCATGCTACACATTTTGTATAGTCTTTTATGATGAGGAGATCATCCAATTTTTAGGTTTTTGGTTGTCTTCTAAAATGTTATAAGGATTTCAAAACACCTACTTGTTGCCTCCAACACTTTGTATCAGAAGAAGCCATCATATGTTCATAATTTTGAAGGCACTACGAAAGTTAACAAGTGATGCGAAAGTTAATAGTGTGTTGCGAAAGTTTGCTACAGATGATGAGGAGGTTTACAAACACTGTGAATCCTATCCAAAGATTTCAACAACATCAAATATATATTTCAAGAATACCCATTTTCTCCATTTTATCAGAGGAGGGTTGAAACCATACAAAACATGGAGGGCTACTTCATTTTTCCATGAAACTTGACAATCAACAGTATTTAATTGATAATAATGAGAGGGGGGGTGAATCAATATTGAGGCTAATTTTCACTTTTTATGACAATTAACTTTTCTGATTCATACTTGAAAACCATCTATATAATGAGCAGAAATATAAAATCAACATAAAAGCACACACCATGAGCATCATACATATGAGACACAAGGTTTTACATTGAAATCCTTCCGGGATAAAGCCACCAAGCTTGTTGGTTTCATTGATGTAAAATAAGAGCACCTACTCTATTACATCAATCTGTTTTGTGAGCACCCACTCACAAGAAGCACCAACTCCTTTTAATTGTTTCTTAGCATCGACTAGAAGGAAGCAAAAACTCCCTTTGTTTGTAGAAACTTGTCCAGCTTACTAGAAGCACGATGTGAGGCACCGACCTCATGGATTTTTTGCAATCACTAACTTGCAGCTCCTTGCATTTTTCCAAGCCAACTTGCAGGAGGCACCAACCCCCAAGCTTCCTCAAGAACCCAATAGAGATGGAAGCACCAACTTCCTATATGTAGGAACCAACCAACCCTCAAATAGGAACTCAATGTTCTCTACAGTATGGCATCCACTCTGCCTCATAACAACTTTGTTGTCTACTCACTCTGCTTAATCTGTAGTAACCCACTGATATGCTCAACAAAAACCACTCTTCACCATCCATGTAGTTCTCTGCTCTTCATCAACATGCACTAAGATCTTGGCCTCTTGCTCTCCACAACATAGGGTTAGCTCTTGGCCTTGTTTCTCTACATAGACACCTTTGGCATTTCTTACACAACACAGGTGAATTCAAACTTTCTCACTGCAATGTAGGCAACTATGCCTTTCACACAACGCACAATCTACTTTCGGCCTTACTGACAATAGTGTAGGTAAATTCTACCTTTCTCACACAATGTAGTTCTCTATGTCTTTTACCTCTACATAGGCACTTTTAGCCTCACTCTGAAGAGAAATATCTCACTCACCCTTACACAACATTTCACTCACACCATAGCTTTCTTGCTTAACTCATTGGAAACTATGTTTCTTTCCCCACATTTTCTCATTTAAGCTTCTGGGTTTTATTCCTCTGTTGCCCCCCGATTGATGTTGCCACACTATCTTGTGTTCACACTACAAGTGCACCTCACCATGGCTCTACCATTCTGTTGTTCCATGTGACTTGGTCTCTTCACCTGCATTAAACAAGAGAATGGTCACTTGACTATTCTCCATACTGAGAATGAATTCTTAGTCCACCTACACACTCCACCAGGCACAGTCCTCTCTGTGAACATATCTCCTAGCACTAAGGTTCTCCATGCTTATTCATGGTTTCACATGGCTTGGCTGTCCTTCAACATGGATTCTCTGTGGACCATTTCCCTTGTTGCCTTGTCTCAGAGATCCTTGACATTCACCATTCATTGCAATGACCACCTCCTCTATGCTCATTTAATATTTAGCTTCCAACTCATCCAATCTTCAATACTCCTTTGTGCTAGTCCTTTCTCCAGAGTGAAATGTGAATACATAAATATACAAGGTTATTTTTTCTAATCGGGAAGAATCATGTTTTTATCTTTTTTGTTTTGGGAGGTGATCAATGTTTTTGTATAAGTTTGTTGGTACAACAACAGTAAGAGAGAAAAAATGAATGTCATCCATATTTTTTCTTAGATTTACCATTTTTTAATGCTTGTTTCCCCAAAAGTTTCCCAGAAAAAGAAAAAGAGATTTATTGTGATTCATATTGAGCTTAACTCAAGGCATCAAGGATATGTAAGATCAATTTTCCAAAGTAAGATCCTCATCATCTCTATGCTCTTTAGTGTCTTTGTGATGCGCTCTAGTTTTAAATGCCTACAATAGTCCGTGCAAAAGAGAATCGGGACCTAGGGAAAGGAAATATAAAAGATGGTTAAGAGTGGAGGAAGATGATCCAAGATTTCTTTTGAAGTGACAAAGCCCACAAGTGGAGAATCCATTGATGAAAAAAATACGAAAAATTAATGCGTTTGGACTTTATATTCCCATTTTAGGCTTCCATAACAACTTTTATTTCCCTTTTTAATAAATACAACACATATTCCTTCAAGGTTTGGAAATAATATTAAAGTGTGGCATATACAATGAATACCTAAAATGAGAATTCTTCAAATATAAATGTTTTTCCTCTACAAACTTTGATGTTTTCACCAACACTCCTCAACAATGTTTTGGTACTTGCACATACATTAAAATACTAAACTAATGAAATAAAATAAACACATGTAATTAGATAATAAAATAAATCTAAAAGTAATTGTGCATACTTCTTTACCTAGTGCACATCCTCTATAATATTCCTCAATCCTGGCTAGAGGTTTTAACCAAACCTACTATAATCTTGATCACAAAGAAAACCAAATCAAAACACGTTTAAAAGATGCTATAAAATATTAGCCAAAAAAGAAAACATGATACTCAAAAGCACATTAAAAGCAAGGAGGTAGTGAAAAAAACAGTAGAGTAAATAACATCAACACAACAACAGTAAACATGCAAAAGAAAAAAGAGAAATCCACAGAGTGTAGTGTAGTTCTAGTCAAGTCAATAATACATTACCCGCTCTTCCCTACTCGGACACTTATTTGATTTCCTCAATTTGAATTCAAATCTATATATATATATATATATATATATATAATATATATATATATATATATATATATAATATATATATATATATTATATATATATATATATATATATTGAGAAAAAACAAAATTTCAAAGATTCTCCTCTCAAATCCCCATCCTATGTCCTAAATAACTTGAGGGATTGAAAGCTCTAGGCTCCTGCTCTCACAATTCTTCTTCTTCGACATGTCTTGATGACTATCACATCCCTCAGTATACCTGTAACAAAACACACAGGATTAAAAAAATTTACAAGTTGTTTTAGCATGTAACATCCCATGAATGACTTATCACATACGCTTAATTTGATCATCAAATGGTATGAACATAATCATTAAGTGAATTGACCATAGAGGTGGGATAGAAAATTTCATAAATGAATAATCATTAGTGCAACTTGTTATGATAATGGAGTATGTTGCAAATTTGCATTATTAACATTGTTCAATCAATGAGGACTTATTAAAACATGATGAATGATATATTTTTTCAACGTTAAGCAAGGTGAACACATCATCAAGATAACCAAATAAGAAATCAAATAAATTAACATCGATATTACCCTGGAAACCTTGAAGGGAAATACCAATAAACATTTATTTTATTAAAATTTTCATGAGGTATTTCACCTTTAACTCAATGGAAATCAAGGGATTTCATCCCTTGTCCATTGTTGAAATTTTACTAAAGAAACATAATCTTTAATTCAAGCATGATTATGCCCATACATTATATGTGTCATCATGTTTCTTAAACACAATACCCAATAGTTCTTAGAGTCCAATATCCTCGTGGCCTTTCTTTTTACTATAGTAACTTTCTTCCCCGTCATGCATGGCCATTGTCAGACCATAACAAGTTAACAATATAACCAAGTTCCCCATTTGTAAACTACAATTGACGATATTCCACTTTGAATTCTAACAATAGCTATATATAATGACCTATCGCCTACAGTTAGTATTAGTTATAATCCATTGTTTGATCACAACAAAAGAGGTTAGTTTAGAAATTGTCACTTAATTCTTTGTGAAAGTCATGATTCTTCACTACAAACACTAGCATTAGCAACCAATTTAATTTCATGATTACCTATAATAGCTCCTAGAGACAGCCCCTGGGTTGAGGAGAGACCAGTGCCTAGGACATCTTGAGGAGTGTCTTGAAGATAAGTTGTAGATTCACATCACATTTAGTGTTTAACATTTAAATATAAAATCAATTCAAAACCATCCTTAAGAGGAGGAATACATATCCTAATGCAAATTATTACTCATAGAAGCATTAACATTAGATCTATAGCAGCCAACATCACACAAACTTGTATTTTTCTATTCGTTATAGTATATTTGGTACAAGATCGTATCAAGAAGGAAAATCAATACACATGGCTTAATTTTAAGAATCTGACGCATACAAAATTTAGAGTGAAATAATTGGAACAAATAATTGAATGGAATGAAAATACACATGGAGCACATTTTAAGGATTAGCTTTCATATCAATACAGGCACCTTTCATTGGCATTAGACTAAGATGAATCCATAAATCCATGAAAACACTTCCAAAAACTACTGCTACATGTAATATGAGAAGAATAATGAATACATATGGGACAAACACAAAAGGATCACATACTACAGATTTGAATGAGCCGGAATCGCAATTTTTTTTTATTAATCTTCCATAGCACATACATTGCATTTGACAATAAATATAATTTCTCTCTTGGAAAACCCAAAATTCTGAACCCTTGGTTCAATATCATAAAATTGTTTTTATAGGGCCTTAGAGGGAGAGCCCATTACAAAATATTTCTTCTTGATTTCATTACAATGGAAAATGATAACAAATACCTCAACGTGTCCTATGGAACAACTGTACTAAACGAAACCCTAACTAACTAGATGAAAATAAATATTTACATAAACAAGAAATAAGAAGTGTCATGATCAACATGATCCACAGTATAAGTGGTCACAATGGGTAGGATGCAGAGGCTGCATAGATGGCTCAATGATTTGGAGCACAGGAGGGTTGACGAACTACTCACATATTTGCCATAATGATCGTGCTGACAGAGGAGCTCGGAAGAACCATTGATATGAAATCTTGAGGTTTGTCAAACCTATGTAGTTCAGTCTAGGGTGAAACAAGGTTTTGACCATTCCCAATAGCTGAAAGTCTCTCTTTAGATAGTTTACCACAATATTATCCTTCAAAGTAACAATATTCTCATGAGAAGACTATAATTTTCTTTTGGCCTCCAGTAGTCTTTTACTGTATTTTCCCCACTGGATCATCACTCCCCCAAATTCCCAGCAGTTAGGCAAGTATTCTCTGACAATTTTGTCAAAATTGGTGTTGAAGGTAGCCACATTCTTTGATACTACCTCTAGGTACTCCTGAATTTTGACCCTAGCTTCCTCCTTTTGGACCACCTTGGAAATCTCCAAGATAACAATTACTCTATCCACAACATCTATGGGCATCATCTCACTAAGTGGCCTCTCATTCACAAAATGAATGGACCTTTTGGCAATATGGGAGTTCTTTTCTCCCTCTTCTTTGGCTGACAAGATGAAGCCTTCATAATCCTTAATTACAACCCTTTGCTCATCCATTAAGATTATATACTCCCAATGGTTCCTAAGCTCTTCAATGATCTCATCCCAGACTAGTTGTTTGGCTTGCAGCAAGGACATGTTTTCTTTCAGATTTTCCTTGAGCTCAAAGATATACTAGTTTGCTAACTATAGATTCTTAGCAATGATTTATGTATTTTTCCTTGCAGTCTCCAATCGCTTCTCTTTCTACGTTAGGATTTTCTGGGAAACATCTATATTGTTCTACATCCTTTTAAGCTCCTCCTCTGAAAGTTGGATCTTAATGAGGGTCTTAGTGAGTAATTCAATTGGGTTTTAAGGATCTTCAAGCATTATCACTGTGCATATATGTGAGTCTATTCTCTTTTGAAGCTCTGTCAGTTGTTGCTTCATGGCTCATTGTTCCTGTCAATGAGTTCTTTTGTCAGTATATCCTTCTCTTCTTCTACTCGTGCAATCTCGTTGGATTGGATATGGTCACTACCTGGCATCTTTAGCTTATTCCTTAGCTCTTGGATTTTTGTTAGGGAGATTTGAAGGAGAACCTCAAAAGTAGTTTTATCTTCTGGATTCACTCCTAGCTTCATTACCAACTACTTGAAGCTCTAATTTTTCATGTGGAGATCCCTTGAGTTGGCTCTCTCGTGTTTCAACCTGGTTCCAACATTTTCCAACATATTCTCGACCTTGCTTATGGTCATTGCATTTCTGTTGATATGTCTATACAACATTTCTCCAACCTTCCTATGGAAATTTATCTTTTCTGGCAGGGGAACACTGGTCAATTACAATGAAATATCTAAGGATTTAAATTGAGAACTTGAAGGCAAAGACTGTGCCAATGGATGTTGTAGTGAAAAATTCATCTTATTTCTTTCTAAATCCATAACAGCCAACAGTCTGGGTTGGTATGGAACTAAGTGAGATTTCATTTGTTGTTACATCTCCTCTCTCACCTTCTTATTTCTTTCTTCAATGACATTTCCAGTAGGCCATCTTGACCCAGTTGCAGTTGCACTTCCTTTTGCACCTAAGATAGCTACCTCTGAAGAGGATGAGGTAGCATCCTATGATGGATCCTCCAAGGTCACTTGGAAACCTAGTTGATTTTTCCTTGTCTCCACCAGCATAGTCTCAAGTTCCTCTTCTTCCGTCTCTTGGGTCTTTTCCTTTTTAAGTTGTTGTATATCCTCCATCTCTATATCTCTAGTTTGGCCCATAGTCCTTTTTTGTGTTTTTTCCCTAGATACTGGAGGCTCGGTCTCCATTTCTATATCCATAGGCCAAGAATCAAGATTAGCTTTCCATTCAATTTCAGGATTATACTCATGTTCATAGGTCAAATATTTGATCTTCTCCCTCCTTTGAGCAATGACACCATAAGGGTCATAATTCCAAACATCTCCTAGCTCAAAATTCATTTTCTTGAGTAATGCTTCAACTGCCTTGAAGGATTTTCTGGAGATGACAACAAAAGGCCCCACGGGTTTTCCCAATTTACACATATGTCCATTCTTTGCAAGGATAAAGTGGAACTAGTCGGCATTGAGACTCTGCCTAATAAATTCTAGGACAAATATCCTCACAGGAATGAACACAGGTAGATGGTAAGGGGGAAGTCTACAACCACAAACCCTGATCTCAGTGTGATCCTCAAAAAGGTACCATTTCCCTACCCTGTTGTCTTTGGTAATATGGAGAAGCTCTCTTTTCTAGGGGAGAACTCTTTAGGGAGGGGAGCAAGGACCATTGATAATCTTATATTATATGGGCATATAAGTTGATATGAATTGAGAGTAACCACCACTATCTAGCCTCTTCTAACCAAATTTCTTGTACTTGTTTCCATCCACCAAGTTGAGGCCCATGCATTCAAACCCATCCACATGGGTATAAAAAAATGGGTAGAACAACAAAGAATAGTACCTAAAATAAGATGTTGTGGAAACATGGAGTAGTTGAAACCTTATGGCCTTAGTTGGGTAGAATATAATATCAAATAAGTGGCCAAGCTACATCATTTGTCTTAAAACCCAAGGTGTCTTTGTTGGCTATGTTGGCATCCTCATCCCCTAACAGGTGGGAAATTAGGGATAGGATGGGTTGGATAGATTCAACAAAGATGGTGATAGGGAAGCTATCAGCTATAAGCATGGCTTGTAGGTCAAGGGCCAAGACCATCTAGGGAACCATGGATAATCTTATATGATATGGGCATATAAGTTGATATGAATTGAGAGTAGCCACCACTATCTGGCCTCTTCTAAGCAAAATTTTCCCGTCAAACACAAATTTCCTCTACTTGTTTCCATCCACCAAGTTGATGCCCATGCATTCAAACCCATCCACATGGGTATAAAAAAAACGGGTAGAAAAACAAATAATAGTACCTAAAATAAGATGTTGTGGAAACATGGAGTAGTTGAAACCTTATGGCCTCAGCGAGGTAGGCTAGAATATTGAATAGGTGGCCAGGCTACATCGTTTGTCTTAAAAACCCAAGGTGTCTTTGTTGGCTATTTTGGCATCATCATCCCCTAGCAGGTGGGAAATTAGGGATAGGATGGGTTGGATAGATTCAACAAATATGGTGATAGGGAAGCTATTAGCTATAGGCATGGCTTGTAGTTCAAGGGCCAAGACCATCTGCAGGAAATATTGTTGTTCATTGGCTAGGAGGGTTGAGTAATGATACACTAGGGTGACATCAATTAACTTTTGGAGTTCTAGGGAACTACAATAAGCCAGGGCTTTTTGGATTGGCTATGGGGTTACTTCAAGAATTTTGACCCCAAAGGAGGAAACAAAAGAGTTTTTCTCGTCGATGTATGTTGTAGCCAACCAGGAGATGAATTTTAGAAAATGGTGCACAGTGGGTATGATTTGGTAGTACAGGTCAGATTCAACTACCCAGAATGGATCCTCCCCCCTTACATGGTTTCCATATAGGTCAAAATGGAGATTAGGCAAGTGAAATGCACAAGCAAGGTCATCTACTTGAGCCTCTGTATCCATGAGGGGATCAATGTTGGAAGAGGTTTTGGCCTTTCGCACCTTTGGGGTCTGGGGGATGCTTTCTTAATTTTTTATGGGTACCCGATAAAAATTAAAGGTGTACAAGAGTGATTGGATTTCTTGGTTTCGGTGGAGAGGGTAAAAAATGATGTTGGGAGGAGGTACTTAGTCGGCTAAGCTTGAATGACGTTTCTAGATGGGTAATTGACAGGAGAGCGACGTAGTGGTGAAAAAAGTTTGAAAATGGCAAGGCAGGAAGGTTTTTATAATTGGCACGAGGTAACAGTTTGGTTGACGTGGGGGTGGTGTCATGGGGGGGACACCTTGTTGACATTGCAACAAGATGATGGAGCTTAGTGAAAAGAGTCTCCTTCACTAAGTGGGCCCGCAGGCTATTTTTGGCGCAAGTCTATTTTTAGACTATGTCTATTTTTAGACATATGGATCATGTCTATGGATTGCAGGTTGCTGTTTATGATGATTGATCAAGTTGGGAAAAATAGATGGACTTCTATTTTTACCACAGGGAGTGACACCACAGCGGAGTGACTGCTCAGTCTAAATATAGAACAGTCAATATTATTAGCTCATAATAATATTTAGACTATAAACTTTGTCTTATTCTCTTGGAGCACTTCAGGATGAGCTACGGATGTGGTACATGCAGATCCCAGAAGGAAATACGTGGTTACCTATGGGATGACTAATATTTGCATGCAGGACTTCAGTTAGAACTCAAGTGAGTTGAGTTTAGTGGACTGGAGGTGCAGTTGATGGAGTTGTGTTCAGTTTAGCTTTGTTAAACTGGTTGTATTTAGTCTAACTGGCGAATAGACTAGAGATGAGTTGGGTGAATTAGTTATTAATTAATTCACAAGTTATTAACTCATAATACAACTAATGAATACATCAGTTAACTCAGTTGCATGTCAGTGCATGTTCAGTTCAGCAGGGACAGGTGTTAGAGAATCAGATTGCTATCAGTTGTGACTATAGTTGTGCATTAGATCTTGCACAATCAAGGGATTGAGTATGCCAATGAGTTTGCTCACGTATTTGCCCACATTGTAGCTTGTGCTCACGTGATTTACCAAGGAAAAACGTGGCTGCCTTGGAATTATCATCAGTTTTTGAGCAGGTATTGAGCAGCGGAGGCAGGCAAGCAACGAAGGAGATTTGAGCCAGTGATTGATTCAGATCTGAGCTGTATTGTGTGTAACAGAGGTGGAGAAACTTGTGAGAAGTATTATGCTGTGTAATGTTACATGACTCAATCATTAATATACAGATAGTTGGGGTTTTTAGTGAGATGCTTTCCCCGGGATACATACTGTGTTAATGTGTGAATGCTCTTGATGTTTTATTGTTATTGATGCTGCTACATTGATGATCAACGTAGAGGAGCTTATGTATTTTGTATGTTTTCCGCAATAGTACATGATCAGGATAATCTCTGTTGAATATGTGTTAAATTATTCAAAATTTCTACAAATTGCTTATGAACTTTATTGCTTCAAAACAAAAACAAAAAATATAGTTTTTACGGTCTTACAATTACTTATAGTGTAATAAAGCATGTACTGCATCATGGTCACTTAAGTACGAATGTGAAACATGAGAATGACATTGCTGAAGAGGGAATTTGTCCAAATGTGATCAATAATTGTCTTATTCCCAGAAACAAAATTCCTCGTTATTTCTTGTAACTTCTCGCAACACATATATTCTAATATTTTCTTACTTTTTTGCTATTTTAATTAATTTTGATATTGAAATCTACAATAAGTACACAAATGTAACCACCAAATGTGAATTGTGCCTTTGATATTGCTATTTCTTCAATGACTGTGGAAATAGTTACAAGTGGTGCAACATATACATTTATTATGCATATTTGACATTGGAAATATACTTATGACAAAACAAGTTTTATTTTGTGATTTCAAATGCTTTTTGTTGATACTATTTCTATGTTCTCTTGAATGCAAATATGTACTCCATGAAGATAATTTGATATGTTGAAATTGAATTTACGAAATTCAATATTGGGCGATGGATATTTAAATGTGTTTCCTAGATATAGAGAACCATATCATTCATTAAATATTCATCATGCACAATGTCATTCACATGAGCATGTAGACTTCACATATTCAAACTTGCAATCATTAAAGTATTTTCACTTGCTATCGTCTTCTCTATGTATTGAAATTTCCATGATGCTTCAGTTCTTAAGCGTTTAGTTTCTTCTAATACTTTATTATTTTCACAAAAGTTTTTTTGTGTTAGTCTTTGAAGAAGATACAATGTTCCATTGTTCTAAAATGCTACAATGTTGTGTAAACTAGTCCATGTGTTAATATGCCACTTGGATCAAATGCAAGTTCATTTAACATGAAACCCTAGGATCAGTGAATTGTTCTAGCAGAAGCTAGTTGTATCGGAAATTGTTTGCGCACTATAGTTGTAAAGTTAATTCTATTACATGTCAATGGCTTTGAAACACACAATATTGGATTCCAATCAGATGAAACGTTTTCGTCATACGGTTCACGATACTTATTTCTTGTAAGTTTTCTGATATCTGGATTTACGAAATATATACATAAAAAATAAAAATTATTTCCTTTTTTCATATACCTTTTGCATATCCAGTCAGTGCCATTAACAAGGCCATATTTTTTATTATAGTTCCCTGCATATAGCTCAACAATAGAATTGCATTTGATAAGTATTATGGATGGTAATCTCATTGTCTTTTCATATTCAACAAATCCTATTTCCTTATTGTGAGATTCGTCAATTGCATCAAGAGCTATTAGCTCTTAATTTACATGTGAAAACATTTTTTCGTTATGCTTTTGTACATCCTTGTGTCTTTAAAATAGATATGGAAACAATGGATCCATTAGGCAGGTATTTAGCACTTATCATTTATATATTTTATGTCTTCATTAGATTATTGATTCACTCACATTCTTTTAAGGATTTCAATGAACTTGTTATTTTTTTGATACATATTCATATACAATTCATAGAATTTTACTTTCTCTTTCAAGAAAACGTATACTAGTTTTTTGCCTGCTAAAATTGGTTGCTCAAAAATCAAATATATTTGATTGGTTGCACTTGCAACAAGTCAACTGAAAATATAACATCAATATTTCCAAAATAAACCAATGGAGTATGCTTAATTTTCTGCAAGCGTTTGTCGATGTGGTATAATAATGTTGAACCTATCAAATATGCTTCATCAATTAGCATAATATGAAGTTGTTTGCAATGTTTTGTCAATGTGTCTAATTTTTCACCTTTAAGAGAAAGATATTCAGATTTGTTAAATAGTAAATGGAATGTAGAATGCAATGTCATACCTCCCGCATTTAACACTTCCTTCCCTGTATATGTTGTGATGATTCTTTTTAAATGACATGGGCTTGTACAAATGAATTAGAGATTGGAATATTTCTATAACAATAAATGTTTTTCCATCTCCCTTGCCAATTTTTACAAGTACATACAATGTACCTAATAATGCAGTAAATATAGTGTTGACTCATCCTGATATATATGGAAAGAGGGGGAGATGGATTGTTAAGATCCTAGAGTTTGATTTAGATATCAAACCTACAAATCTGGTGAAAGGACAGGGTCTAGCTATGTTGGAAAAATCAAACTGCAAAATTTTGGGCATCAATTCAATAATGCATGTTTCAGACAAGAAGAATCCACAAGAACATTCTTCTATTTGAGAGGAGAAGAATCCACAAGAACCTTCTTCGAGTTCAGTGCCACTTCCTTTGCATATTGATGAAAAGTTTTTATTGACAGGTTGGTATACATATATTTTACATTTTCTACGTCATTTTGAATACAATGTTCAATTCACAAGGAACCAATGTAGATATCTCAAGCTTAAAGCCATTAAATACTATATAGTCAATGAAAACATATATTGGAAATATCCATTAAATATCCTCTATTGTGTTTAATTGAAAGTGAAATAGAAGGGGTGATTGAATAGTTTCATGAAGGAGTATGTGGAGGCCATTATGCTTCGAAAACAACAACACATAAAATACTTAGAGTAGGATTCTACTAGCCAAATATTTTTTCACAGGTTGGATCAAAGGTGAGTTGTATTCATTGTTAGATTTTTGTAGGAAAATAGAGGTTAACAACACTCACTCTTGTTCCAGTTTCAGTTTAAGCTCCTTTCTTGTGGTGGGGATTAGATTTCATCAGTGAAATAGTTCCTTCTTCAAGTAATCAACACAAATGGATAAGTACAACAACTAATTACTTCACAAAGTGGGTAGAAGCTATTCCTGTAAGCAATGCAACAAATACAGTAGTTATGAAATTTATTGAAGAAAACATTTTGTCTAGATTTGGCTTTCTGAGAAAAATAGTTACAAATAATGCTCAATATTTTAGTAACATTAATCTGATCGAATTTTGTCAAAAATATCATATTGCTTTACATCACTCTACACCTTATTATCCACAAGGAAATGGGCTGGCAAAATCATCAAACTAAATTCTAATCAAAGTCATCAAGAAGGTGTTGCAAATCATAAAAGAAATTGGGACAATCATTTGAAATAAGCAGTATGGGAAAACAAAGTTTCACCTAAGAGGTCCACTGGTAAATCTCCTTTTTAGCTCATTTATGGAATAAAAGCTATTTTCCCTACTCAATTACCATTTCTGGTCATGAAATTTTTTCAAGAATCATATGAAGAGATTGATGATTTTTCAAGAATGATAAATCAAATTATTGAGTTGAATTAGGACAAGGAGTACATTCAACACAAACTTCTACAATATCAGAACAAGATGAAAAAAAAATTGGCAGAAAATCAAGAGAGAGGGATTTCAGACAAGGTGACTTAGTTCTTATATGGGATGCACGAAGAGAAGAAAAAGGAAATCATGCAAAGTTCGACATCATTTGGTTAGGACCTTTTAACATTGTAGAATTCAAAGGAAATAATACCTTCATTCTTTGGAATTTGGAAGGACAATATTTCTCATTTCCAGTCAATGGGAAATATTTAAAACATTACATTCAATAGTGAGTAAGTTTTTCATCACCAACATTGTATATATCTCGTTTTGTTTACATTTCCAGAGAAAGTGTGATTTTTTTTTCACAACAAAGACTCTATAGACCGAGGAGAAGGCACATGGATTTGCATGTTCTATGCATCCCATAGTGGGAAGCACTCCCCATATGGAGCTGATGTTGTAACTTAATTTTACTCGTGCATTTTATTCTTATGAATGCATAAGTTTATTTCAAAATTTTAGTTAAAATTTATTTTCTACACTTCGTAATAAGCGCGCAAGTCCAAATACCACTTCTAAAATTTGAATCAGCGTGAAAAAATTATTTAAATGGTTATTTTATATAAATGAATAAGGTTCACTGAAGGAGCTAAACAATGTGCACTTTCCAAAGGTCAAGATTGTGCTTGCCCGGATCAATGACTAGCAAGAAATTACGGGGTCCCTTGCACTCTCGATAGATAACAAGGGGGCATGGGGGTCTGCAAAGTTGTTTTCCCTTTACCACCTTTTATTACATGGCACAATCCCAATTATTATGGGACCACCCCCATCCTAAACCACTTACCACCTACCCACCCCTTACAAACCACTTCCGCCCGCTGCCAACACCTTTGCCAACACTCCCTCAAATTTAGCATGCTGCTATTGCCTCCATTAAAATAACAATCTCCAAACCTTCCAATAACTTAGTGAATTTATCCGTTAATTTATTTAATGATCTCACAAATGTTCAAATTTATAAACCTTGACACGCCAATAATGATAATTTGAACTAAACCTTTGGAACCCATTCCAAATTTAAATCTTGGCTATTGCTCCATTTCTATGCTTTCGCTATTCTTTCCCAAAGAGCTTTGGAAAAATAAACAACAACCAGTTGCAATAATCTTGTTGGACACCTAATCCTCTAAGGGTTGGTGTGGAAGCTAAATAGCCAAAAGGAGTCCAAGAGACCACTTGGAATATGAACCCAAGGGTCACACTATGTACTATAAATGTATTTCATTTGTTAATAATAAATGCACTCTCATGATTATCATTCATATTCTGTCTCTCCCATGTGTGTGTTTAACATGGTATCAGAGCCTGCTAGTACTTTGGTAACTTTCTCAATCTAATTTGAGCCATTTGCCTCTGTCTTTGTAGACTTTGTCTTTTCTTGTCAGTTTTGTTGTTGTGCATGTGAGAACTGCCATTGTTATATGCTATTGTGACCTACCATGTCCTACCAATACTGAAAATAATAAGTGTTATTTTAGATGCTTAGATTTATTCATGGGTGTTTGAACTCTACCAAATCCTTTTCCCTAGACTTGACACTCTCAAGAATCTATCTCTCTAATGCACCATCTTGCATGCTCCTGCATATCCTGTCACAATACACCTCCCACCAAAATCTGCCAATTGTCAATCTCCTTACGTGCAATGCAACAGGGCCACTGTTCTATTGGTTGTTGAATTTAAGAGCGTTATCAGTTGAATCGATCCTTTATTTCAGGGCCACCAGGAAGTGGATTAGATACTAGAATCCCATCGTTTATCCTATTTTGATGCTAAATTTGACGAATTCCTTACAGGTATATCATGATACAAGAGGTGCAATGGAGAAGAATTATTTCCAAGGACTGGATCAGAATGTCATTGTTGTTACAAAACCATTGAAACAACATTTATAATTACTAAGGAAGAGGGATGATTTGTATCCGTACACACTATTATAAAAATAAGTGGTTGAATCTTCATTCTCCATGTTAATATTTATGACATGGAAATCCTTCTATAGGTAAGTGTTATTGCGCCTTTCATTGCCAAATCACTGTCGTTGTTTTTGTATGTCTCATTGTTAATTTGCACCGCTGAACTCTGTGTTCACCGCAACCAAAACGGAAGAGGAGATTGAATGCTCAGCAAGAAAATTGGTTCCCAGTTTTCCTGCGAATACAATGATGTTCCAACCAATCAAGGAAATTAAAATGCTTAGTAAATATGCTAACTGAATGTAAACCATTGCAAAATGTGTTGTGTCTTCAATAAATAACATTGTGACAAAGTAGGAATATCCTATATTACAAATTGACTGTCGGAAAGAGGAAGGGTGAAATTATTTTATATACATAATTTTGAAGGAAAAGTTCGATGAATAGATATTGGCTGTGAGACTAGCGATGAATGCATTCTAAAGGTAGTGACCTCGTATGCATTATTTTCTGATGCTTTATGGATTACATATGACCTCTCTTTGTTAATGATTTCATCCAAATAATTTTCCAACTTTCTGAAGTTTGAGGCTCTAGTTAAACAAAAGCGTTTACTATATTGGTTGTTGTTGACGTATTCCAATTGTTTAACGTTATATTTTATCAATCACATCAAGCTATTGTTATAGTGGTTGGTGAATTAGAAGTAGAGTTGGTTGTTGATGTGGGCCTCTAAAGAATAGGATTCGATCAGGTGCCAAGGGGAGAAGGAGTTAGTAATGCTTCTCCATATCTCTGTCTGCATGCAATTCTGTTGCAGTGAGCATGGATCCTCCTTTAATTGGTTTGGATATAGTCAAGTCAGAATCTAGAGGTATAAAAATTTGTGCCTGTTGCATTCCAGAGGCTCCCAATGTTGAAATTGCGTATGTGCTAACGTCGTTGATTGAAATGAAGTCCAAAAGTCGAACGCTTTAAGTTGATTTTGGTTGTTTTGCATCTGCAATTTTCCGCCATAGTTCTGGTTGCTAAAACTATTAGTCAACTTTATTGTTTCCTGGAGAAGTAACTACCACAACTCACAAATGCTCTTTGCATAGGCAATTTCTAGTTTTCTGAACAAGGACAACCAACCACTGTTTTGTTAATTTCTAGTGCCAACACTAACATCAACTGAAGACTCTGAACGCCTAAGGAAAGTTGTTGAAGATGTTTCATTATGCTGATTGATGTGGTTAATTTTTCAAATGGCGAGGCACAAATGAGAAGTCAATAGTACAAATATTAGGACATAGAACTGCAACACAACAAAAATTTATCTGGCAAAGTTATTTTTGAACTATATGAAGAGGATCTCTTGAAGTGACTAGAGTCCAAGCTTTCAAGTCACTTTGAGAAGTTGTACTCTATTGGGTATTGGTGCATTAGCATCAACATTTGAATGTTGAGCATTGATCATTGAATAAGGAAATCTCTTTGGCATTGTATTGTTCAAAATTGAATGGGGGTGGTTGAAAGTCCACGAGTTGGAGCTACTGTATGTTGCTTTGAATACATTGAAGGCTTGCATATTTCATATGTTCAATCATATTCAATTGTGATTTTGAACTGATTATATATCTTTATGACTTGGCTTATTTATCTATGGCTTGAGATCAAGAATCTGCATTTGTGAAATTCACCTTATTTTTCAATGAAAATGGCCAGAATCAATGAAGTGTTAGAGTTCCTTAAAACTCTGATATTGTCTACTACTCATGATACATTAAAAGTCAGTAAAGTTTCTCTCACAGACATTTAGGTCTGTCTACAAAATGCACAAGAGAAAATTGACTTTTTCCAGCTTGAATCTCAGCTACAACGCAGAATTACAACAATTGAGTCGTCATTCTAAACCTATTTCTGTTCAGAACATTGAGACAGCAACCCATCAACAACAATTCAATAATGTTACAATTCATATAGATTTAGTACCCAATGAAGCAACAGTTGTACATGCATATGAAAAAATTCAGAACTGGTCTTGGATATGAAAAGGACATGTCCTTTCATATTCCAAACTACTTAAAGCCCATCCACTTTCAGAGTGTTATATTTCTTCATGATAGTTCACCTTCAACTATTCTAGATTTTGCCCCTCCTACACAGCAACAACAACAAC
The DNA here is from genome assembly GCA_000404065.3 of Pinus taeda. Classification (NCBI taxonomy): domain Eukaryota; kingdom Viridiplantae; phylum Streptophyta; class Pinopsida; order Pinales; family Pinaceae; genus Pinus; species Pinus taeda. The sequence goes on along the minus strand of APFE031063104.1, from coordinate 12,862 downwards.
AACAACAGATTGTGAAATGCCAACAATGTGACCGAGTTGGCCATCTTAAAGATCACTGTTTTGATCTTCATCCATGTGAGCACTGTCATAAAACCACCCATTCTTCACACATATGCTTCAAAAACAAACCTCCTGCAAGAACAAAGATTCATCTTGAATGGATCGCTTGTTGGCAATGGGCATCAACAACCAAGAAGATATTCCAGTCACATGTCAGAACTTGTTCTAGAGTATTGAATATTCTTGCAGTTGAGTTTTCTCCATCATCCCACCTTGTATTTGATAGGGGGGGAATGATGGTCATCTACAAGCTTCAAAGCCACATCAAGTGAGCCTAAGCCACAACCTACCATACAAGATTTAGATTTGTAGCCAAAGACAAATATGCCCCTGAGCATGCCTTCAGTTTGTGAAACCTCTTCAAAGAATCAGGGACACTTCCTCTAGCAGAAGACTTCAACTTCTTTCTAGTTTTTGAAGAGTTCCAGGAATTGCATTAAGCATTCTAGAGTTGTTGTTCATCCTTAAACCATCACAGGTTGAGACTTCCCTTTTCAGGTTGAAGTTCTCCCTTTTATGCGGGGTGAGACCTCCCTTTCATCGTTGAAGGTTTACCTCTTCAAAACATCAAAAGCAATTCCTCTAGCATAAGACTTGAGCTCCATGCCAGACTTGGAATAATTCTGGGAACTACACTAAGCATTCCAGTGTTGGAAATCATCCTTAAACCACCACCCTTTATACCAACATTTCAGAGAGCACATTCAGCCTAGTGCTACCAGGCATTTTTGTACATTTAGTATTACAGCTCTCTTCTTGGACTCATACATAACCCTTCGGATTAAGGGGAGAATGTTGGACACCTAATCCTCTAAGGGTTGGTGTGGAAGTTGAACAACCAAAAGGAGTCCAAGAGACCACTTGGAATATGAATCCAAGGGTCACACCATGTACTATAAATGTATATCATTTGTTAATAATAAATGCACTCTCATGATTATCATTCATATTCTGTCTCTCCATGTGTGCATTTAAAAAATCTTTTGTGTTATCAACCATCAATTCGACTAGGTGATTTCTTAATTTATCCTTTGTTCTATTAATTTCTTGAAATGGGTAGTCAAAAGGGAAAATAAAAAATAGTTGTAGAGAGTCTGACCCTACCCATGTGATTAACCTAGATGAACTCCCTTTCATTGATACACAATAAAACATTACTCAAAACCAACATGAATTCAATCTCTATGAACTCCATAATTGGGCATATCAAAAATTTGAGGATGCAAATGATGAATTTTTCTTTGGAAGTCAATTTTGCCCCAATTTTGTTTTCCCCAAACATATCACTTTCTCGAATTCATCACTTGGTGCGAGAGTCATTACTTACCAAGTCAAAGACCCATAATGGCCAAAAATAATGAAATTTTGTTCTCAATAACCCATGAATCCATTTTTAAAGTGTTACAATTAATCCTCAAGTCCCCTTCATCCTTTTTCGACTGATTTCCTCATGGAAGTTTACCAAAATATTACCTTTCAATATTGAGCCAACATTTTTTAGTCTTTTCTGATTGAAAACTCAGAATTACCCAGAACCAATCCACCATATTCTTCTGAAATAGTTCTATAGATGTATATATTCAAGTTATTTCTATTGTTTATTACCTTTTAGCGTATGAAACAGATCAGTGGGTAGATGAATTCATCCTTGGATTTTTGTTAGTATTTTCATCTAGAAAGAAACCCCTAGTTCTTTTAATTTTAAGCAATTTTTATCAGATGTTATTTATGTCCAATTCCTAAAATTTAGTGCTGAAGGGTCTTTTAAACACCAGTCTATTCTAGTCTATTTGTTTTTGTATCATCAGTCAGAGAGGTTTAAATTTCCATTACAAAAGTTGGATTCACAAGGCAGACCATAATCAGTCATCCACTAAACTTCTTTGGTTAGGAAAAACACAGAGGAATACTCTTTCAATGATCTTGTAAATCAGTTTTTACATATGGCACTATGTATTTTGAGCAATGTTGCAATTCCTAGAGTCTCCATATAAATCAAAAGAATTTTACATCTCAGTGGACAATCTAATGTTGGAGATTGGTATCTCTATCAAAATTTGACAGAAATCAAAGTCTATGGTTGTGAAATTCCTCCTTATAAACTATCATTTTTTTCCTATGAGGATTTTTGCTATAGAATTCATTAGGCAGAGGATGAATATGGATGAAATCCATTTTGTGTCAAGGAAACATAAATTTTAGTTCAAGTTAAAAGCACATATTAGTCTGTTTATTGTTAACACCAAAGCAGCAGAGAAGGAAGTGGACAATGTACTAAAAAAATGAAATTTAAATTAAGTTTTAGTTGGCCTTATGACCCACTGGAAATAATTTCAAATATAAGAAATGAGAAAAAATCAACGCCTTATGTTTATATAGCAAAGCCAAAGATTGAGCAGTTTGCAAATTGAGAAGAATGGGAAGAAAGCACACTGTAAGAAACTGAAGAACATACCTCCACTCAGACAACACTCGAAAACTCCAAGATTAAAGGACAATGAATTGAAAATACCAAGAGAAAGCATGTCACCTACAAGTTCAGGACTTAAAGCAGTTGGTTTCAAACTTTTCAAAAGGATAAATTTAATGAATATGGAAGAGGATTCATCAAAAGGAAGAAATTCAAAAGAACATACTAAAATAGTATTGATTAGGTGATCATGTATTCTCTTTTCAGAAAATCGAAGAAACAACCATTGATTCTCGTACTTCTCCTATTTCTCCATTTGTAGGACAAAAAAGTATATTTTCCATATTTGGAGAGATGAAGGACAAGAATGAGGCATTGAAAACTTCCACCTATACTGAGTTTTGGAAACAATCATCCACCACTCAACACAAACTTTTATATGCACTAGACCTTGATAAATGGAAATTTCAGCTGGCACTCCTTGAGCCAAACATACTAGTTCCTAAAAGTGCACATGACAATAAGGCTTATGTGTTTTTTTTTATACCAAGCAAATACACCCAATAGATCAGATCGATCTCCACAAATAGGCGGGTGAGATGATTTATTCCTCACTAACAAGTTCAACTATGGAAACTTCTCAATTGCAAGCATCTTTAAATAATATTCATTCACTACTCAAGTTAGAAATAATGTCTTCCTAAGCCAAGGATAACAAAATAAAAGGGTTGGAGGATCTAGTGATAAAGCTAGGATTGGATCGTAATGATGTCAGTGTTGCTAAAGAAATAATAAAGAGGAGAAATTTAGATATACAAGTGCTCAGAAATATTCTGAAATTATGTACAACAGATCATCCAAAAACTAAAGAAGTAGGGTGGCTTGAGAAAGATAAAGAAAACATGTTGAAGATGATTGTGGAGTAGAACATCCAAATATAGAAAATGGACGCTGATATGGAAAACATACTAAAAGGAAAAGAACAACATACAAGTGTAGGGACCTCTACAGTACAGATAGATATAACTAGTGAAGAAGCCACAAAATATTATCAAAGGCCATGGGATATTTATCCCTTAGAAATGTGGAAATAGAAAATTTGAAAGCAATACTATAGAGGATGGAAGAAAATACAATTATACTAGTTAATGTATATGCATCTAAAATAAATAAAAAATTCAAACTAGCCAAGTAGCTTGAAAAGTATGCAGATGAATCACTCACAGCATAGACATTATCTAAAGCTAAGGAAAAGATTTGGGTTGATATCGATTCAACCATTTTAGAGCTCTAGATATCTATTGATATTATATTTAAACAAGAAGAATTGGGAAGAAAAGAAAGGGAAACCATAACAAAAATTAAGACTTGTGTTGTCACCTAGATTGAACCTTAGGCTGAAGGAAGGCAAGCTAGGGTAACCAAAAACCACGCTTAGCCAAGTAGCTAGCCCTACTAGGCTGAGAGAGGTATCTCTCTGTAAGGATTTCAACCAAGATGACTGGATTAGGTAAAGGATACTAGGCTAGGTATAGTAGCACGGAGCTTTGATTTTACTTTGAAGGGGTTTTGTCGGATCAGGAGGAGCTAGACAGCTTAGGTCTAGGGAATTAGGTCAGAATTGCAGGGTGTTCAATGGGGCAAGGTAGGCATAGGCTTTAGCGCTCAAGTTCTTGATGGGGTGAGATGTCTTAGACTAGTGAGAAGCTAAGAAGAGCATGTGAAAACCATGGATCCTTCCTAGAATGCAGAAAACATGAAATGGTGAATGGTTTCCCAAGGCAGAGAACTGATGTAATGAATTCTTCCTATCAACTTGAAAGCATTCAACTAGAAGTAATGAAATTATTAAAAGAATACATAAAACACATTAACATATGATCACATAAGAATAAACTGTACTAAAACTCCATACCACATGGATCCCATAAAAATAGTTGCAATTCTTATTAATCTCCTGCCAAACTGCTTACAAAAGGTGTACAATCAAGGTCTGAGCATCCAGCTGAGTCCAACCCTTTACAATGAGAAAGAAGAATAAGATATAGACACGAATTCAACCTCCTCCAATCCTCAGGGGTCGAATCCCTAATATTATGAGCTAATCTAACTAATATTGAACAAGAAATAAGAATATAGGCATCTCAACAACTTTCCTCTAAAAGTGAAAAACTAATTCATTTGAGCTCAAACGGACTTCTAAAGCAATGAATCTACCCTCTATTACTATTTATCTATCATAGTTAAATGCCAAGTCATCATTTACAATGGTGAAACAACCTCCATGAGAGAGAATCCAAGAACATAGTCAAAAACTAGAAAAATAGCCATCTTGAGCAAAAACTGCCCTACGTGTAGCACCATTGGCCCACTGCGTAGCGCCACTTTCAGGTCCCTTTTGGAGGCCTTCCTAGCATCAAAATTGATGATAGCTCATTGGAAAGGAATTCAAGTCTAACTTCTGAAACAATTGGAATTTCTGCATTTGAGGCTCATTTGACCCCTAAAAAGTGGATTTTCCCAAGACTTCGTCTGTGTGTCCAAAAAGTGGCAGAAAGGTCATTTTTAGGGTGTTTTTTGACCTTTTGGTGGACCAGTTCTACCCCAAAAACTTTGAAACTTGCAAGCGTGCATGTCCTCATCGCTATGAATCCAAAAATTCAAACCATTTCTTCATTGGGTGCCCCTAGGGAAAGCGCAGCGCCGATGGCGTTGCGTGTTTAGGCAGTTTTCCTGTTTGTGAAATTTCAAAATTTGCAAGTGACAAAATTTCTTCTAAACTTGCCCAAAATTGGTGAGAAGCACCATCATCAAGTGTCCTAATGAGCTAAGGAAGCTTTAGCAAGCATCCTAAGCCTATCCTCCTCCTTTTTGCCTTTCAAAGCCCGCCTTAGAATAGCTTTCATTTTCTTGACCCTCATATTGCAAATCTTGTTTCGGGTCCTGTAATGATAGGCCATGTGTCTGATCATCTGATTGTCTCTATTGGCCTTTTGTAGCAGCTTCTCAAGGTGCAAGTTGATTCTCTCAAGCCGAGTCTCTCTATCGTCTTCAATCTCTTTCTCAATAGGAGTCAAAGTGACTTGTGCCTCTTTGCCACTTTGTTGTTTTACCTTGAGCATTTCCAGCTCCAGGAGGACTTGTTTGTCACTCAACTACTTTTTTTCTTGCTCCAAATATGTGATGACATACTTGGCCCTCTCCAAATTGTCCGCCAAATCTTGTACTTGAGCCTCCTTTTCTTGTATGATGATATCTTTTATGGCTTCTTCGTCTTGAGCCTCTAAGTCAATGATTTCCACTCCATGATGAGTATAACGCTACTCTGGCTCATCATGCTCAGTCAAGTCAAAGTCCCTTTCCTCTTCATCATCAAAACTCTGCTCCGGTATCTTTTCCTTCCCTTTATGTAGCTGCTGCACCTGTACCTGTTGTGTCGATGAAGAAGGCAAAGCCCCTTCCACATCCTATGGAGCTAGCATTTGCCTATGGGATGATGAAGAAGGCAAGGTCCCTTCCACATCTCATGGAGAAAACACTTGCCTATCAGTTGCAAACAATCTCCTTGTGCCCCTCTGATATGTCATGTAAACGGGCACCTCAGTAGTTCTAGTCTCCTTGGCCTCCTCATCTATTTTCACTTTGGCACCGCTGGAAGGTCCCCCTACTTCTTGAGACACTGTGGAGGAATTTGAGGATTCCTGAAGATGTCATGAGAAATAAATGTCTCCCAAGAGATGTTGAGGAGACCAAGATGATGAAGCACAATCATCTTGATCAAGGAATAGTGATAGAGATTGCTCATCTGCTGAGGGTATGGCTTCTTCTGGACAAAATGAGCCATCTTCTCAATATTCCTCAACAAGAAGTAATGGAGGTTTAACATCCTAACCCTCGTAAAATGCATGAGGATTTTGATGTGATAGGTATACAACCTGGAAAATCTGCCCTCACAAGTGAAATACTTCATGATGAAATTCATCATGGGGACATAGTTGTCTTCGAAAAATCTGAAAGGAAAAAGTCTCTTCACCTCATTTCTGTGATGGGGTTTTATATAAAGCTCATGTAGTGTTCATCTAGGCCCTGGGCCTTGTATCACTTCTCCCTTACATTCAGAATCCTAGTGGCATCTGAAATGATGGAAGGTGAAACTGTCAATGTTACCCTAGTAAGAGTCACCCTGTTGTCCTGAAGATGAGCTATAAAAAGTCTGGTGAGCGCAAGGTGGTGTTGAACTCTCTCTACCTACTCATAGAACTCATAGCAGCCAAGATATCTTAAACATATTACAGCCAGCTGAGAGGCCTACAACCTAAGGTTTGATGGCTCTTCTATGATAATCCTGCCTCCCTTGTGTGGTTTTCTCTGCTGCCTAGTGTTGAAAAGTGTGCAACAAGAAATGTTAAATTTAAAATGTGCTAAAAATAACATGTCTAAAAATAGCATTTCTGGTTCCCTTCCTATTTATAGCAGTCCCGAGTCTATCTATAGGAAGTAAAATTAATTTTGGTTTTAACAGTAATTTAAAATATTAATTAATTAATGTCCATGAGTTAATTAATTATGAAAAATTAAACTTGAAGTTTTTGTGTGATCATGCAATTATTTTCTCCCTTGATTTAGGAATTTATCCCTTGATTAAAGGAGATAAGGTTTAGTTCTATAATGAGAGAATCAGTTGACTTAGTTCTAATTAGTCAAGTCTAGTTAGATTATTTTAACAAGTTGTTAAAATAATAAAATATAGTTTGTTAATGCTTGCGTGCATGTGACAACTATTATTTTAGATAACTAAGGTTTCACTCATGGAAAACTGTTGCATGTCAGTTTTATCAGAGACTCAGTTGAAATCAGATGTGGGACAATGTACTATCAGATGCTTAACTATTTCTAGTAAGTAGTTTTTGCATGGTTGAGGAACTAGTGTTCTCAAGGAATACGTAGTTAGACCATTGGTTGTTCTTGGTATGTTGGAATTAATAGCATATGCTTTTGCTATTTTTTCCTAAGAAAACTATGTAAAGACCATAGGGAAAGCCTATATAAACAGGGCTTGGGTGGTTCATGAGACATATCTTCATATCTTCATAGTTCATTGAGAACTGAATAGCTTGAGAGCTAATTCTTTTTGTATTTTAAAGAGGATTTCCACGTGATTGATAATACATGGTTGGGGTTTTATGCTGGTGTTTTCCCCTGGATATATCTTTTGTTATGTGTGATTAATTCTCTTGATCAAGTTATGCATGTTTCTACTTAATGTTGCTCATGATTTTGATTATGCTTTCTCTTAATGTTTTGTAGAAGTATAACAAGTATTATGCTTTAGGAGATTACATATATCGGTTTGTTCTACAGGTGAAATTTCTACACCTAGCTCTATCTGCTGAGGTTTCACTACCTGTGTTTTCCTCCTCCTCATAGTCTCAGTCCTCTATGTCCATGTTTGCAAGGCTAGAGTTTATATGAAGGGAATGAGTGAGAGTGTTTTAGGAGTGAGGGGATGGGAAATGACTTTATGGGCTAAAAATGAATGAAGGAGTAGGAAATGAGAGGGAGGGCTTGTTTTGTTTGAGAAATTTCCCTTGGGGAAGAGGGATAAAGGGATAGGAATGATATGAAATAGGGATAAAGGGATAAAGGGATAAGAGAATAGGGATAGGGTTTAGAGCTATAGGGATAGGTGATAGGATGAACAATGAGGGTTTAGGGTTTTAGGCATCACCAAGGAGATTTTTAGGGTTTTATATTTAACATGGAGAATGATGCTTATGATGTTGATATACAAACCAAAACTGTAGCAAAGGAGGTCAACTTAATTGTATGCAGGTGAGAGACAACAAATTTGAGGTTTGCATGAATATTTGAGGCTTTTCTAGCCCTCTTGCTCAACACGCAACGCCAGTGCACATATGCTCAATGCCACCTTAGAAGCGCAGCGCCAGTGTAAAATAACACTGGGAAATTTTTCTAGACGTGCATCATCGGTCTCAATGCACAGCGCCAAAATCTGAATGCACAACACCAACCTTGCCTACCTTAGACATGCAGCGCCTCTCCGCTCCAGAAGCATAACGCCACCCTGCAGAAGTGCAACACCAACATTCCTTTACCCAAAATTCACTTAATCTTGCCTCTTCTTCTCAATTTTGGTCTCCTTGCTTGCCAAATGAGAATAATGAATTTGAAAACGAAATGTGGGAGCTTAAATAGGAGTATATTTTGATTTTTCACTTGAAAACCCCATTTTTTAATGTTTCTTGTCCTTCTCAAAACCCTGTTTTAATGCCTTTTCTTCTTTTGTCTTTGCAGGTGGATAATGCTCAACTTGAACTGATTTTTGCAATGCTCCTTTGCCTTGCAACAAGGATAGATGCTCTGGTGTAGCTGAGATCATTTATTACATATAGTGACTTAAAATTACATAAGAAATACAAATAAACTCAAAAATACATTGTTTTCACCTCAAAAACATGTTTTTAAGGTGAAATTACATTAGGTTAAAAGATAATTATTCAGTAACTATGACCTATAAGCCATCATGTTTGACTTATTCATCATCCTCATACCCTTGCTGACCTTTATTTACACTTTAAAATCAGGCTCTTGACCTTGGTGATGAAACCCTAAGACTTAAAGAAAAAATGGCCTATAACCTAATGGAACATGATTGCAAATTGACCATGAAAGCATAAATAAAAACAAACTTAAGAAGGGTTAGCAAGTATACTCTATGAGCGAGAAATTGGACTTCTAGAAGAGAATACAACCATCAGTGGATCAGTTTGGCATGACCTAATGAAATGATGTGAAAATTTCAATATGGGACCCATAAAATGAAAATGCAAAGAGAAAATTTTGATCCCTGATGGAAGTATGCAGATACTGACACTAACAACTTGGATCATAAGCCAGGGGAGGCAACGAAGATCATCAAAGTGTTGAATTCAAAGACCAAGGATGAATTGGAAGACTTAGGAATTTAATATATGATTGACATTGTCCTAGAAGTTAGAAAATTTTTTACTCAAATAAATTTAATGTTACAATTAGAAAATAAATGTCAAAAATTAGAAATGTTGATAAGGAAATTTCACAGGAAATTTTCCATCCTACAACAAAAATGTCTCCCATCTCTAAGAGATTCTAGTGGTCAATTGACACCACTAGAAAATTACCATCATAAAATACATGACATAGCTGTAGACAAATCAAACTTTTCTAAAGTAAGGGGAGTCATAAGTGGTAAGGATTTTCTAGAAGGTATAGAATATGACTTGTTTATCTAGCATGAAATTAAACATGTATTTATTACTATGCCAACTTTTGAAAAGTATAGAGAGGTAGATGAAGCATACAAAAGAGTGGTTAAATTCTCAATTCTAGATGATGAAATATGGTACAAGTTACTCGAGATTATTGAGTAAACGAAATGCATCATTTCAGGACAAAAGAACGGGAAAAAAAGAGTTGAATACATATTTTCAAGTGTTAGTACAACGAAAGAAGGAGAAAAAAGAGTATAAAAAAATAGGCAGCATTTATAAACATCACCCTTGAATAGAGTGTTGATTATGAAAATCAATTTCAAAAAGTCTACTTTTATATTGTAGTAGTTTGATATATCTAAATCATTTTGGATAATATCTTATTTTGTAAAGGATTGTATTAGATTAGATATTTTTGAATTACACTCTATAAATATTTTGTAATTCGAAGTAAGAGGGGTTGAACCCTTGTGATAATCCAGATATATTATTGTACTCTTCTGAAAGTTTTTGAAGATATTCAAAGGATTCTGACTTTAGTCTTAATAACATCTGTGTTCATGTGAGTTTTTCTAGTATATTCATCTCTATTTTTCTTCATATATTCAAGGTAACATAGGAGTTAGGGTAAGGCTAAGTTAAGTATTAACTTCCCTGACAACCCACTGGAAAGTTATAATAATTATGGAGATTATCTAATTGAACAGTTTGTTTGAATTAATTCCTTGGCACCTTTAAATTGTTTCCTTATGTCATCTCTTGAATATATATTCGTTTCACTGTAGAATTCTTCTGAACACATCTACTATATATGGTAAATTAAGTATTATGTGTGAATGTTTAATTTTCATATATCTTATCCCTTTTCCACTTTCAAAATGTTTTCAAAGATTCAATATTGTTATGAATGAAAATCAACCCTTTGGAATTATCTATAGTTTTTGGATTATACAAGTGTTAATGGTTTAATGCATTGGTGATCCAATTTAAGTAAAACCCTTACTTAGAAGCTTTCACATAGTTCCCAAGCCTAGAATTGTCTACAAAGATACAACATCATATTGGCATCATTTTTGGGCAACGAAGTTTGAATTTAATTTCCTTGGGACAATGATAATACTCCCCTCTTAATATCTAATAAGACGTTAGCAGGATAAAATATTTCACCTAGTGACTCCACTTGTTAAATCCGGCTTCACGCAGACATATGATATCTCATTCAAATCCTCAACTCTTCTCTCCATTATCAAATCCAAAGATAATTGTGATAATTTCATTTCTTAGATGTGTTAGCACTTGAAATTTCACCTTAGGCTGAGACAGGTAAACCTCAAGGCTACATCCAACCATTTAGCCTCGTAGCTAGCCCTACGGGGCAGGAGAAGGCTCTCTCCGGTCTATCTCGTAAAATCTCCAATAGATGAGAAGACCAATAAGGTAACACTGATATTAGGCTAGTAAACTGATCAGAAAGAGGGTTGATTTGGGGTTTTTAGGGTTTTTGGTGGCAAATTGAGGGGATGGCAATTTTGGATGTGGGGATTGGACACAGTTTCTGCAGGGGGTTCTTTGGGGCGAGGTAGGAGACAGTATTGATGCCTTTGATTGAGGTGGGATGATTAGGAATGACAGAGTGAGGAGTTAAGGAGCAGGCAAACAATAACTGAATCCCTTAAACAGTAGAAACATTGAAATTAAACAAACTTAAAAGCAAGAGCTCATGACAGTCATGAATTCTTACTTTAACACTTTGTATGGCTAATGTGCAGAAGTAAAGAAAGGAAATGAATCACATAACAAAACTTACAAGAACATTGAGAAACACACCATCAACACATGAGTCCACAAGAATCCCAAAGAGGACTGCAAAACCCTGGTCTTCCTTAGCCAAAAATTGGAGAGATACAGTGAAATAATACAATGATAGCTTCTCCCTCAAGAGTCCAACCTTCCAACCTCTAAAAATGATTAAGAAAATACATAATATAGGAAAGCCAACCTCTTCCCTTGCCTCTAGGGGTCGAGCTCATCCTTCTAGGAGCTGTTTCAACCACTTCTAAACTTAGCACTACAAACTAGGCAGTCAAAACAACTTGCATCTATAAGATAGGAAACCAATTCATTCATTTAATTTTCACCTTTTTATGAATGAATCTTCTATAAGAGGTACATAAGAGTAAAAGTGTCATAAAGTACATTAATTACATCAAAGAGGATAATAATCCACCCCAAAAAGTCAAACAGGGTCAAACTGCGTTTTTCTGAGTTGTACAGTGAAATTTGGAGAAATTTGCCTGACGGGTCGCGCGCCTCTGCCTGACGGGTCGCGCACATTTGGGACCACTTTTGGGGCACTTCTAAGTGTCCAAATTGAGAAACAGTAGGCTTGTTGGAAAGGACTATGAGTCTAATTTCCAGCCCAACTGGAATTTCTGAATTTGGTAGTCATTTGCCCCTCCAAACTTGTAATCTCCCAAGACTGCTTTCTGTGTCTCAAAAAAGTGACAGAAAGTCATTTTTTGCTTGTTTTTTGACTTTCTAGAGGCCCAAAACTTCATAAAATCTCTAGTCCTTTGATGAGAATGTGTAACTTTGCATGACAAATCTGGAAATTCTGAGTTTTTTCAAAATGAAGTTGCCGGGATGAAGGGTCTCATGGGGGGTGAGACCCGTTAATGGAGAAAACCTGTAAATTGCCTAAAAAAACCAAAATTGACCCAAAATGCTCAAAATTTCTCGGGATTTGTGTTGTGGCTAGGCTATTTAGTGCCTTGGTCCTTGAGTGAAGCCTCGACCAAGATATGGAGGGGATCGGGCCTCTTTCTCCTTTTTTGTGCCTTGGCCAACCGCCTTTGGAACATATTCATTTTTTCCTTGCACACGTGCATTCTCGCCCAATAATGGTTCTTCATGTTTCTCAACAATTTCTTATCTTGGTTGGCCTTAGCCAACAACCTCTCTAAATGAGCATTAATCCGGATAAGCATAGCCTCTCAAGAGATAAAATCCTCCCATGGGATACCTTGCTGTTTTGACTGTTTGAAATGCTGTTTCAAGGGGACAAATAGCACAAGGGAAATGTTAGGGAAGGGAGACTTTGAAGGGAAATTGGGAAAAACAT
>APFE031063103.1:0-13037 GCA_000404065.3 Pinus taeda | reverse complement strand
GATAAGGATGATTTGTTTCTTCTTCGGATGATCTTCTTCTAGGGTAAGGAGATGATCCTTTCTTGTGAAGATGACATTGCCTTTTCTTGTAGTGTAGATCAGGACTGCTTCTATGGTTTCAACTTGATGAGAGTCTTGGTGGCCTTTTGATGATGACTATGGAGACAAAATTTCTTGTTGTTGTAGACTACTTCTTTGATCTAGGGTTTGATCCTTCAATGTAGATCTTGATCCATGAATGTCTCTTTTTTGCCCTTCCTTTGACTTCAACAACCTTAACTCTAAAACCACGTTGAAGAATCTAGGGCAAATTAAGTTAATGAGATTCTTCTTGCCATGATAACTATTTGTGAGGTGTTTTAACTTTTCCTTATTATCACAATCTTCTCTTGTTATTATTAGAGTGTGTATTTTATTTCATAAAATAGTCACCAAAACAAAAGAGACAAGAACACAAGATGTTGGCTTTCTGCCAGGGCCAAAACCTCTCAAAATTTGAGAGGAAAACCCACAAAAAAATCTTCTTATAGAGATTCTAGTTGACGAATACCAAGACCATGACCATTTACCTATTAGGCCACTCCAAGACCAAGACACCAATCCTCTTCTATATCACTGCTAAGATCATCATCATCACTGCTGCGACACTGAGATCATTGATGCACCTTCACTGAGGCCTTTACTATACCAACAAGATCTTTATACTGAGATATGTATATATATATATATGAGAGTTGCACCAAGATCTTCATCAAGACTATGACCAAGACCATGATAACCACAATGCCGAGATCATGATCGTGTCTAGTATGTCGAAAATGTATTATTGTGGGATCAATGTGATCCTTCTCATCTCAACTATGCCGAGACTGTGACTATGTCCTCCCCCTGCACTGAGATCTTCATCATCACAACTATGTCGAGATTGTGATCATCGTGATTATGAGGATGCTGAGACTTCATCCCTGTGGTACCCTTCCGAAAAAACACAAAGATGTTGTCCATCTAAAAATTTGAACTGTGATGCGAAAATCTCAAGACTGTACCCATCCGACAATTGCAGAGGATCCAAGTTATGTTCCATGTTCTTTTCTGCAAACCCTAACTGGCTATTTATAGTAGTTTGACCCACATATGAAGCTGACATGATAGTGAACCGTTGTGTCTCCTTATATGAGCCGACATGACTACTTTTTATCTTGTTTGGAGGCTGATTTCTTCAAGAGGGGTTGTGCTTGCCTTTGGGGGGCTTTTAGACATTTCTATATACTTGTATGCATTAAACGTAGACTCAAGAAGAGCTCTTCATACTTGACATTAATTCTAGACTCTAAATGACAAATCCTATTATTCTAAAATCACTTGCTCATGAAACCCACAAAGCAAGTTTACAATAATAATTATGTTCTCTTTATTACATCATTTACATCAATCATAACTGCATGTCATTATGAAGACCGAACCTTCAATAGGCGATCTACAACTCTAGGGATGTCATTTGTCGACTAGCTTATACACATCAAATGTCAACCTACTAACAAGTGGCGCAAGATCCACTACCTAGATAAAGGGCTCTAGCTCCAAGAAAATTTGGTCATCCAATCAGGTCAATCTTGGTCATTCAATTAAAGCAACCTTGACTATCAAATATGAGAAATCGTGGCCATCCAGTTTGATATTGGTCCTCCCATATGGACAATCTCAGTCATTCGATCAAAACTATCTTAACCTTTTGATCTGGACAATCTCGACCATTCAATCAAAGTGATTGTGACCGTCAAATGACAAATTGAAGCCATATGATCTAGTAAATTGTAGCCCTTATATATAGGTGATTTTGGCCCTCAGATATAGAAAACCTAAGTCATTTGATCAGAGTGATCTCAATTGTCAGATCTAAGAGATCGTGGCCATCAAATTTGGGTGATCTTGGTTGTCTGATCAAGACAATCTTAGTCATTCGATCAAAGCAATACCCACTGTCAAATCTGAGAAATAGTGGTTGTCAGATCTGGGCGATGTTAGTGTAAAATTTTTAAATAATATGACACATATTCACAGAGATTATCCCAATTATACACTATTTCGGAATACATGCATAATACATAACCTCCTCTACATTGATCATGAATTTACAGAAGCGGAAACAATAACATGCGCACATAGAAGCATCAATCACACATATCAACACAGTATTTTCCCGGGGAAAGCATCTCGCTAGAAACCCCAACTATCTGTATATTATATTGATTGAGAACATGTAACAATACATAGTACAATACTTCTCACAAGTACTCAGTACTATATCCCCCTGTTACACACAATACAACTCAGATCTGATCTCCAAATCTCCTCCGTTGCTTGCCTGCCTCCATTGCACAATACCTGCATGAGAATGAATGATAATTGCTCAATCAAACTCGTATTTACTTGGAAAAATAAAGCGAGCACAAGCTACAATTTCACTTGGCCTCATTTGCATTACTCAATCCATTGCATGTGCAAATCTCATGCACAACTGATAGTCACAACTCACCCTTTCACTTACCTCTAACACTTGTCTCCACTAAACTGTCCATGCACTGAGTTAACTGATGTATTCTTGAGTTGAATTATGAGTTAATAATTAGTGAATTAATTAATAACTAATTCACACAACTCACACTTAGTCTATTGGCCAGTTAGACTAAATACAACTAGTTCAACTAAGTCAAACTGAACACAATTCCATCAACTCCTGATCCAACTCCACAAAACTCAATCATTGAAGTCCTAACTGAAGTCCTCGATGCAATAGCTCAAGTAACCCATAATAACCATGTATTTCCTTCATGCAATTGCATGTGCCACATCTCGTAGCTCGAACTGAAGTGCTCCAAGAGAATAAGATAATGTTTATAGTCCAAATATTACTAAGGTCTAATAATATTTGACGGTTTCTATTTTTTACCTGACAGTCTAAAAATAGACTCTAATCACACCGCCATGATCCAAAATATAGAAGTCCATATATTTTTCCGCACATGACCAATCATCCATAAACAACATCCTGCAACTCATAGACAATGATCCATATGTCTAAAAATAGACTTTGCGCCAAAACTTGCCTACGATACCACTTAGTGAAGGCGACTCCTTTCCACTAAACTCCATCATCTTGTTGCATTCTCAACAAGCATTTTTTGTTGCACACTTTTCAAAAGTTAGTTGTCTGATATGGACAATCTTAGTCGTTCGATCAAAGAAATCTGGACCATCACATCTAAAAAATCTTGGTCGTCTAATCTAGTAAAGTGTCGTCATTAGATTTGGGTGATCTTGGTTGTACGATTTGAGAAATTGCATTCGTCATATCTGGGCCATTCTAGCCATTAGATCTCGTACATCTTAGCCATACAATTTGAGCGATCATAACCGTCAAATATGACAAAT
The DNA here is from genome assembly GCA_000404065.3 of Pinus taeda. Classification (NCBI taxonomy): domain Eukaryota; kingdom Viridiplantae; phylum Streptophyta; class Pinopsida; order Pinales; family Pinaceae; genus Pinus; species Pinus taeda. The sequence continues at coordinate 9,605 of APFE031063103.1, read as the reverse complement.
CATGGTCGTTAGCTCTGAGAGATCTTGGCCTTCCAATTTGAGCGGTTGTAGTCATTATATTTGGTCCATTCTGGTTGTCTAATTTGCACAATCATGGCCGTCAAATATGACTAGTCATAGCTGTTAGATATGATAGATCTTGGCTATATGATCTAGTAAATCATGGTCGCAGATCTGGGCAATCGTGGTTATCAGCGCTGGTATATCTTGGCCATCCAATTTGACCAATCACAATTGTCATATCTGGTAGATCTTGGCTATCTTATTTGAGAAATCATAACCATCAGATCTGGGCCACTATAGTCATCTAATCTGGACAATCATGGCCGTCAGATCTAGTAGATCTTGGTTGTCCAATTTGAGCAATCGTAGAAATAAGATCTAGTAGATCTTGGCCATCCAATTTGATTAATCACAGTGTCATATTTAGTAGATCTTGGCCATCCAATTTGAGAAATTATAGCCATCAAATTTGGGCCATTATAGTCGTTTGGTATGGGCCATTATAGTCATCTGATTTGAGCAATCGTGGTCGTTAAATCTAGTATATCTTGGTTGTCCAATTTGAACAATCACAGACATATGATCTCATAGATCTTGGTTGTTTTGAAAAATTATAGCCATCAAATTTGATCCATTCTAGCCATCTGATCTGGGCAATCGTGGCCATCAGATTTGGTAGATCTTGGTCGTACAATTTAAGCAATCACAACCATCAGATCTAGCAAATCTTAGCCATTTGATCTAGTAATCGTGGTCGTTAGATCTAGGCAATCTTGGTTGTACAATTGAGAAATTGTAACCATCAGATCACAGACATTTTGGCCATCCAATCTGGGCAATTGTGGTCATCAAATATGGTAGATCTTGGTTGTTAGAAATGGTAGATCTTGGTTGTCCAATTGAGCGATCACAACCATCAAATCTGGTAGATGTTGGTCGTCCGATCTGGAAAATTTTGGCCATAAAATCTGTATCTTTCTGGCTGTCTGATCTAAGAAATCATGCCCATGAGATTTGTTAGATCTTGGTCATTTGATCTAGGTGATCTTGGCATGCAGATCTAAGCCTTTCTAGCTGTCATATTTAAGATATTTGGGCCGTACCAAGTGGCGTAAGATTGAGGGTGCCCAATCTAGGGCTCCAGTGCGCGTAGCGCTTGTGATTTTTTTATTCCTAATCCTACCATAGCGTAGCACAATGCTTTTGACAATATAGATATGGTGCTTGTGACTCTCTAGTGTGAATCCATTTGGTTGCCCTGCTTCCTTCCTACAACTTCAAACCTTTCCTTTCTTCTAAAGAAAGGTGTATATTTCTAATGTTTATGTTGGAGCAAATTTACAGAGATAAAAGAGGTAAGGCTTAATGCGGTAATGAGAGGAGCAATGTGAGTGTTTGTTTACTATATTATCTCAACAACTCGAAGGGACATGTCAATCTTTTTAAATGAATAAAAAATTAGTTCGACCATCTATTTAAGATGAAATGATCATTTCAAAAATAATTAGGACACATTTTCATTCTTAAAATATTAATTTATACACTTATTAATGAAAAGCTTGTTTTTTTTGTTTCGTCAATGAATTATTGGTTTCAGCACTATGTATTATTATATCTCAACTTTGTTAACAATTTTTGTCATTTTAATAAATGTTCAACCATTTAAAGAATAAAAAATGTTGAAATTTGAAAATTTTACTTTTTAGACTTTGCTCTTTGTAAGGTTAAGATGGATTATGAATTTATTGTACTTTAAATTGAAACAACTTAGTATGGATTTATTATTGGTAGAACAAATGAGTAGCTTAAGACGGATTTTCTGTTGATTAGAATAAACCTTAAACTCGTTGAGACAAAAATGATGCAAAGAATAGGTTATCTTATCCCTCAAAAAAATATTAAACTTTTCTTCGCATTTCATCTCCTTAAAAAATGCTCCCTAAGTTTGTAAAGTTGATTGTGGAAGAAAAAAAATATTATTTAATTGTAATTTAAATATGGATCAATATTGTAGAAAAAGTTTTCATTTCATTTCATTATAATTTAAAAGTTGAATCTGTATTATGGAAGAAAAAAACATCATTTCATTGTAATTTAAATATGGATCAATAATGTAGAAAAAGTTTTCATTTAATTTCATTATAATTTTAAAAAGGATCTCTATTGTGGAAAAAAAAATCATTTCATTGCAATTTAAATTTGGGAGATAATTTGTACTAGATTGATTTAACTACAATTTATATTCATATTTTTAAGGTTTTTTTTCTTGAACTGAACCTCAATTTTAACTACATTGTAATCTACAATTCAAGATAATGTCTATAGTTTTTATGTACAATTTGATTCAATTGTAAGATGCAATCACTTTCCACTTTAAAACAAATGTATTCATTCATAACACTCTAATCACAGTGCATTTTAGAAGGTACAACTACCTATAAATTTTAGAGAGACAAATAAAATCATTTCAAAACATAGTTTATCATAGGGACTTTTTAATCCAAAGCAAAAACACTCATTCATAAAAATTTTGATCACAATTCTCAAAAAAAAAATATTTGTGAAACCAAAAGAGAAGATAGCATTATGTATACGACATTCATTCAATTTAACATGTGCACTTTCCAATCCAAAGCAAAGGCATTCATTCAAAATAACCAAAATCTCTCATACAATTTATCATGTGAAATTAGTGATATATTAAATCTCACTTTATCATGTGGAATTTGTGATATATTAAATCAAAAAGATAAGAGAACACAATGCATTCATTCATAACACCCATAATTTCAATCGCCCAAAGATAATGCCATCCATAAATCAATTATATGATAATTTAAGGCAAAAACTAAACCATTTCAAAATAAAGTTTATCACAAAAAAAAAATTGAAATATCTTAACTCTCTAAAAGTAGAGAATCACAATTTACAAGTCACATCAATTAATTTATCTACCAACCATATCAAAAATCATTAATTTACCAACCCATCAATCCATCTTATCTTAACTTAAGATCCTAAAATTGAAAAATCATTTTAATTACACAAATCTAAATTCATATACTAACTCATTAAAATTGAAAAATCGTTTTAATTACACAAATCTAAACCAACCATATCAAAAATCATTAATTTACCAGCCCATCGATCAATCTCAATCTTATCTTAACTAAATCTTATCTTAACTTAAGATCTTAAAAATTGAAAAATCATTATAATTACACAAATCTAAATTCATATGCTAACTCATTATTAAAAATTGAAAAATCGTTTTAATTACACAAATCTATATTCATATACTAACTCATTGAGTTAAAAATTGAAAAATCGTTTTAATTACACAAATCTAAACCAACCATATCAATCAATCATTAATCTACCAACCCATCAATCAATCTCAATATCTAAATTCATATGCTAATTCATTATTAAAATTGAAAAATTGTTTTAATTACACAAATCTATATTCATATACTAACTCATTGAGTTAAAAATTGAAAAATCGTTTTAATTACACAAATCTAAACCAACCATATTAAAAATAATTAATTTACCAACCCATCAATCAATCTCAATCTTATCTTAAGATAAGATCTTAAAATTGAAAAATCATTTTAATTACACAAATCTAAATTCATATACTAACACATTAAAATTGAAAAATCGTTTTAATTACACAAATCTAAATTCATATACTAACTCTATTCTAAATTCATATACTAACTCTATACTAACTCATTGAGTTAAACAATGAGTTAAAAAAATTTAAATGAAAATCTAAATTCATATACTAACTCATTGAATTAAAAATTTTAAATAAAAATCCATAATAAATGTATATACAATAATATTCAAATTAAAAATACATAAACACGTTGCTCCAATTAAAAAAATTAATAACAAAAAATCAATAACAGTATGTTAGCATTCAAATTAAAAATACATACAAAAATCAATAACTGTATATAATGTTAACATTCAAATTAAAAATACATTAAACACATTGCTAGCTCTAATTATGAAATTATGATGACATATTCAAGTCATTTCCACCTATATAGACGTAGTGTTTTATTGCAGGAATATATATGGTGGACAGTGTTTTCCGTATGTGAAAATATTGTCTTCTGTTAGACCAAAATATAAGCAAAAAAAAAACCAAAAAACCACCCTTTGTTAGCAAAATAAAGATTGACATCCCTTTGGGTTTTGCTGGAGGTAACTCTGTTTTCCATATGTGAAAATATTAAGTAAAAAAAAACCACCCTTAGCAAAATAAAGATTGATATCCCTTTGGGTTTTGCTGGAGGTAACTCTGTTTTTTTCTTTAACTTAATCACCTTAAGTACTTTACAGATATCATGCCACAACGCTTCTCACTGTTCTATATTTTAATCCAATTCTTCACAAGCAAAATAAAGACTGTTTTTTTCTTTAACTTAATCACCTTAAGTACTTTACAGATATCATGCCACAACGCTTCTCACTGTTCTATATTTTAATCCAATTCTTCACCAGCAAAATAAAGATTGACATCCCTTTCGGTTTTGCTGGAGGTAACTCTGTTTTCCATATGTGAAAATATTAAGTAAAAAGAACCACCCTTTGTTAGCAAAATAAAGATTGATATCCCTTTGGGTTTTGCTGGAGGTAACTCTGTTTTTTTCTTTAACTTAATCACCTTAAGTACTTTACAGATATCATGCCACAACGCTTCTCACTGTTCTATATTTTAATCCAATTCTTCACAAGTAGCCTTTACCCTGCAAACCAATAGAATAATTAAATTACAAGAAGAAAAGTGTTGGTGCATATTGCAAGTAATAAACTATAAGCATATAGTCCCAATGCGTTGCATTTTCTTTAACATCGATTTCCACTCGATTTACAATTTATAATTTTCTTTTAACCTTGATTTCCTCTAGAGAGGAACCATAAGCCTACCTGATGGCTCATGACAGAAGCTGGAACTATTATACAACATCAATTAACAACGGTTAGCCGAGATAGCATTAAAATGTCCACAAGGGCAAAACACAGGTTATTACAACCTTCGTTTTCCTACCTTCATCGACTGCTGATCAGGTGGTGTCCTGCAAGTTCGCTCAGCATGTCCGTTTGGAGCTGAAAAGTCATAAAAACAAAGAATCAATGATTTGAGATAACTCGAAGAGGTCACTGAAAGCTCTATAATTGACTCCCATTTCCTTTTCAAAAGGACCTGTTGGACGGCTCTGAAGTTTAGGAAGTCCAAAATGTCAGGCCAGGTTACCTTGAGAAGGATCTTAAAATTAATCTATTAGTTAAGAACCAGAAGCTGCTTTCTCAGCTAAGCCATTTTAGATATATACTTTTGGGAAACCATCAAATTTTTAGAACAAAATCCTTAGAAGAAATATACTCACCATGGTGTGGGTCTTTCCATATCCTGTTTGATCGGATCAATGGTTGTGTATCCATGTGAATTTCCTCTAACAACGGACAAAAACAAGCTAGTAATTTCATACAAATTATGTTAGAAGACGAGGCCAAATGACTCTTTGATCAGTACCTTGTGTAGCAGATGGCCCAAAAACCTTATTAAAATTGGATATCCTCTATACATCTTTGCCCATTTTGGATTACAGATCGGATCAATGGCTGTGTATTCATGTAAATTTCCTCTGCCAATTCATGGAAAAAACAAGTTAGTAATTGCATGCAAATTAAAAACAAGTTAGTAATTGTATGCAAATTATCTCAGAATACGAAGTCAAAAGACTCTTTAATCGGTACCTTGTGTTAGAGATGGCCCGATGGCCCAAAAACCTTATTAAGGTTGAATATCCTCTGTACATTTTTGCCCATCTTGGATGTATTGACGAGGGATCCATCTTCCCCAATAAATTCCACTGCACCGTGGGCATCAGATTGACCTCCAAAATGGGGGTTGATTCTGCAATATACCCTTATGCATCCTGAGCCCTAACAAAAAAGTAACTATTATTAGAGATTACTGTAATTGTCATAATATAACTATGGCATCAATTCTGGCAATAATTGCAGGACAAACACCTCTGATGTCTTTAAGGCTATTATAAAGGACGTTTAAGGGATGTTGTTTTTTACTCTGATATCCACTGGCAGCATTAGAAATTCCTGTGACCTGGTTATCTGTAAAAATTATGTTTTAGAGAGAAAGAAGTCAGTGTCATTCCTTATGATAGCTTAATCAGTTAGCAATACACAACAACAACAAAACAAATGTATCGCTTACAAAGTTCGAACATTAAAGAAATTAATAATCCTCCAATAAATGTCGAGGTGTAGAAGTGTTTGGCTTTAACTTACCAAACAATTCAAAATCCCTTCACCACTCTGGCTGTAACACTTGTACATCTTCCCGTGCTCTAAATAATGTCTTTTATATCCTGAAAATCATATCCACTTTAATAAAATGAGCACTGTGAAGTTTATAAAAGATGGTAATCAATAATGAGACAGTCATGGATCACAAAATGATTAACGAGTTTACTTTAGTACAGCAAAAGCAGTATTCGTATAATTTAGTTTCATTATTTCAAACAGAATCAGAAAAAATTGTGATCTCCGATTGCATATTTAGAGAAACTGGTGCCCCCTGATTGCATACTCTATATCTGCACGTGTAAGAAATAATTCTTTAACATGTTTTCTACTAGCCTACTCTAGGAAAGCAACATGTTGGGATGAGGCAAAAAGAGATACTAGTAATCAGGCTTTAAGCTACGCTGGTTATCTCATCATCATGGAAACAGAGACAATGCAAACATGGTAGGATAATCTTCCTAGAGTGGCAAAAAAATGTTGTACATATCACATGGAATTCTTCATCAAACAATAGTCCTCATTATACTGAATAAAATGGCGACTGAATTTATTTCGTGCTGCAGTACATTTGTTTACATTTCTGATTTGCCTCCACAGCATAAAAATTTTATTATGTTTGGTGAAAAGTTAAAATATTACTCACCTTGACTTCTTTTCTTTGTGCTTCCAAACACATTTGATGTTCCTGACTAACATGCAAAGGTTTTGGATCCTGACTACAGTCACCATTTTTCTCGTCTGGAGAATCTGAAAGGAAATAATTGTCTTGATCCTGGCTTTTCTGAATCTTCAAAGCAATTTATAGTTAGCATAAGATGAAAATTGCCATCAAACTGGACAACAAAACTTCTCATTCTCATCTTAAACACAAACAAAGAGAAGATTGAGTGAAAATCAACATATTCTGATGGAATCTCTATAGCATATGTATTTATGGTTTATTCCAGTGTTCCACGGGGACTTGTCCCCCCCCCCTTAGGGGTCTAGTTTCCTAGCTCCCCCGCGCTCAAGGGACTTGGGACAAGAAGGGGCCGTTTCTTCACGCCCCTAAAAAACAAGGTACGCAGGGGGACGTGCCAGGGGGTCGTTTGCTTGTGCTGAGGGGTCATGAGGGGTCGTGGGGGGTCGAGGGGGGGATTGAGGGAGGTTGAGGGGGGATGTGGGGGGTCGAGGGGCCTGATTTTTTTAAATAAACTTTTGTTTATAATTAAAACTCAACATTAGTTTTAATACTTTAGGGTTTCAATTCGTTTTTTTATAAATTTAATTCATTATTCGCCCTGGCCCCTCACTCCATTCGCAAGACGTTCCTAGTTCCTCTATAGCAGAGAAGAATTGGTCCACATATAGCTTCATCCACTCTATCAAGAGGAACAAGCTTACCTCTAAAAGAGCGAAGAAGTTAGTTGTTGTGCACAGTGCCCTACATCTTGAGCATAGGAAGGTATTTTAAGGGACCAACAACACGATGGGATGTTGATCCAAAGGATGATGCACAGGTAGATATGGAGGAGAGACAGATGGGGTTGGTTGGTGTGCCACTTACCATGTTTGAGAATGCTAGTGATTCAAATTCAGATGGTGATATGGTTGATCCTAATTTATTCATGCAGCAGCTGGATGCAGAGACTAGCAGGGCATTACCTTGAGGCTTGAGCAAAATTATTCTCGTTTATCTTTTGATATGTTGATGTTCTTATGTTATTCTGACTCTATAAAATTTTGACTCTTGATGTATCAGACTTGACTTTAGTCTTTTGTAATTCATAAAACTTGACTCTTGATGTATGATGTATCAGACTTGACTTTTATAAGTTTATGTCAATATTCATTGTTCATTATTCAATGTTCATAATAGGAAGTGGAACATCAATATGGTTTAAACTTTAATCATAATGTATATGTATGATTATAAATTACAATTTTAAATTTATATGATATTAGATAATGATATTCATATCAATCATCATGCTTTGCAGTTTTTCAATTCAAACCCAATTGTCATAGTGGACTCAATTTACAAATTATATTTTATATTTATAAGTTTTTAAGACCCTGACATCCGCCCACGTTTCCTAAATATTGATGGGGAGCTTTTGCATAGACCGCTCCCACGTATCCTCGCTCCCTCGCCCCCTCATCTCGGAACCTTGGTGGAACATTGGTTTATTCTTTTTTACTTCAAGTGATGTGTTCACTGTTAAGTCATTTCCCTATTGAGGTATCTAGATAATAGGTATTACTCATGAAACCTATGGATATTGTGCAATGAGATAATTTGTATTTCATTTTGCGTCAAGGACAATTGATGCTCACCAAGGAAAATTTATCTTGTCTATTCTCCACAAAAATTGCAATGATAAGATTCATGAATGCTTGCATCTAGCCCTACTGCACAACAACAAAGAGTTAAAAGCATGAACTCTTGAGGACCTAGTGTTCAATATGCTTAGAGAAATTTTTCATATCTAATATGTATGACTGAACAAGAATAGGGTTTTGAAGCACATTTTGCATTTAGAATGTTTTGTGCTTAGTCGAGTAGGATTAGTGCAAAATAATAGGTATGAAGGATTAGTGCAAAAGAATAAGTATGATATTTGCATACCAGTGTAGCAGTTTGTATGGCTTCAACAAGGTTCTGATCAACATTTTCCTTGTCATATGTCATTTCTTCAGCAAACTGCTTTAATAAAGCTCCCATTACGTCTGTCAACAATAGCATGTCGTTAAGGATGCAAATAATTTTTAATTAAGCATGAATAGTTTCTAGAACTTCAGAGCATGAAATAAACTCAATAACCACACATTAATTAAACCTTCAGTTTGAAAGATGTCAAAGAGTCATTTTTCTCCCTCGTCCATGTTTCTAACTGATGGGTTTGGCTGAGTTTCAAGGTCACTTACAGGCACACAAGGAGTTGAGTGTTAAAGGAAATTTCATGTGTTTTGCAAAACCATGGGGGACCTCAAAGGGCCTGCATATTTCCAAGAGCCATTTCCTCCACATTGTTTCCATTCATAATAAGCCCTCAGCACCAATATACAGTCAACAATCTTTGTTGTAGAACCCTGCTGTAAGCTTTCCTAAAGAAACAATAAGATTCACAAGGCAGAACAAAAACTTGTTAAAATCAAAGATTCAAATGCAAACATCCATACGAATATCAACGTGATTGGCATGCTCACCTGTTCTTAATGAGAAGCTTCAAAAGTAGAAAACTTCATCTCTTCAGCAGCTACAAGAAAATTCC
>APFE031063101.1:0-13532 GCA_000404065.3 Pinus taeda | reverse complement strand
TTAAGCGTTATTTTTATTGGTTTTTCTTTAAGTCAAGAGGTGCAGAGATGAAACTCGTGGTGTGAAGACTCGACTCGAAATCACTAAAAAATGCACTTAAGATGATTAAGCAACCTTTTCTCTTCAATGAAGTTCTAGTTAGGAAAGAGTTTGAGAATGCAAATGCATGTAAACACAAATCTTTCTTAACAAACAAATTAAAAGAAGAGTTTTTGTCTTTTCCAATGCGCTCAAAACGAGACAACTAGTTATTTTCACAAAAATTTCCCCTTTCTTTCAAACGCTCAAATACTACAAAAACAAACTTTTTCAAAAGAGATTTTTTTATTTTTATAAAACATTCAAAACTATGGACAAAGCAAATCTTGAGATTTATAAACTATAAAAAACTATTTGAAGTAAAAGCTTACAGGATGTCTTTTTCAATGATGTTTTACTCGGCTATAAGCAAACCAAGGACTAACTTGTCCAGAATCACAAACAACCAATTTTTGTTTTCTTTCTTAAAAATGAAATCCAAACTTTTAACACAAGCTTTTTCGAAGTTTCGCAAAGAGAAAACACAAGATGGATTCCTCAACAAGGGTAGATTTTGCAAATGGTCAGACTCATAAGAAGGCGAGTAAACACCAAGGTGATCTGAGGCTTCTACAGCTTCTAAGCTCTGAGCTACTACACGACCAAATTGAAAATCAGGACCGGCAACCAAAACTTCTAGGAATTTCACCTAAAACCCTAACACCAATGGATTTAACCTAAGGAAAGTTCTTAACAAGTCACATCCAGGTATGGGCTGGGGATAACAACATCTAAACAAATACCAAAAAGACTGAAAGAGAAAATCTTAAATTTTTCAAAATTTTAGCAGGGTACGTAGGCCCGCAGTTCACACAGGTGCAGGAACACTCTGTGTGAAAAGAAAAAGTGCGGACAAGTCCGCACTGTGTTGCAAGCAGAGGGTGCGTTCCTCTCCTAAAGTTATGAAAAACAAAAAATAATCCTAGATCTACTAAATCCACCCAATTCCACACACAACAAGCCAAAAATAGAAACAAAAACACAGTTTCTCAGGTCAAAGTAAAAACAAGGAAAAAATCAAGTCCCCAGTAGAGTTGCCAATTTGTCACACGGAATGAGTCGATTTTGCCGACAAGCTTGACCTTCCTAGTATCTAAATATATCTAGTGACAAGCAAGCCAATCAAAAACTATCTTTCTCTAAATATGCAATTAAAAACACAGGCGAACAAGTGTTTTAGGCCTACCTTGGGTCCAATGCAAGTTTTTGGAAGCCTCGCTCCTTTGGTCCAAATGAGCTCCCTTGTAGCAAGTCTGCAAACACAAACAAGCAAACAAATTAAATAGCACCTGAAAAGCCAATGTCATAAAGCATATCCATCATCATGATCAAGGAATTTATGAAACAAACCACATAAGACAATTTGTTGAGAAAAATGAATTTGATTGTATTAATTCAAATCAAAGAATAACTTTACAACCTGTGTCTTGATGTTGTCCAAGCTCCTCCCAGGGTCCAGCAAGAAGTCTCCTCTACTTTGACAAGTTTCACTCACTTCCCAATGAAGCGAAAAGGTATGTGATCTCTCCTCTCAAGCTTAAATAGGAAGTCTCAATTCCATCAGCATTTACCCTTAAAAAAGTTCAGCTTCTAACCTCCCTAGCAACCAGCCCAATGCCTTAATTTATAGTGCAATGGAGGGAAGTTACTAGGTCCTCCTTCAAAGGGATAGCTCCTCTTATCAAGGGATTAGTTCCTTCTCTTTTGGGATGCATGAACCATCTTGGAGCGAACAATCCACGTCAAAATTCCTTCAAGAATCATCTAGAATTAACCCAAAGTGAGTTTTTTATAATAAACTTGTGCCTTTTTGACTTTCACAGGGGTACGCACCCACCCCTTTACAGGCAAAGCATGCAGATACGCAGGTAACATGAACAAAGGTGCGAGCCCGCAAGTAAAAGTGAGAGAAAGTGCATAACCAGAGCTTTATTGATTTTTTAATGTCTTTCTCTCATTTTCAAAGCTTGACATGAAGAGCTGAGGTCTGAGACTTGCTTAGGAGGACAGTATAAGTGATGATAGACCCATACTGACTGCAAATAGTCATGGTGACGATATTTTTGTGTAATAGTATGCTCTTACAAGTTGGCTTTTGAGTGTTCAAATAATGAAGCTGAGTATGAAGCTTTGATTGCTGGCCTAAAGATTCTAATAAAGTTGAATGCTAAGATAATTTCAGTATAAGGTGACTCCGAATTGGTTATCAAGCAGGTCAGAGGCGAATATCAAGCAAAGCATCCTAGGATGCGGGCTTACCATAATGCAGCTCTAGACATTTTAAAATTATTTTCAGAATACACCTTGACATGTGTGCCTCGTATACAAAATAGTATTTTTGATGCTCTTACCAAGGCAGCAAGTAGTTTGAAGATCCCAATGAACTCTAGCAATAAATTTGAAATCCATGTCAAGCATCGTCCAACTGTTCCAGACAATCAAAGATATTGGCAAGTGTTCCAAGATGATGAGGAGATTGATGATTTTCTACAAAACAAAGGCAAGTTCAAAGAGACCTCAATTGATGAAGAAAATGACGATGATAAAGGTAATGGTATAGATGAGGTATAGATCAATGAAATGGACGTATTGCAGCTGAAGAATAACATTATTTCCAAAGGCTTGATAACTCTAGAAGAAATCTTTGATCAAGATGATGTAGCCCACAAGCCAACATTGCAGCCAAAAAAGAAGGGTGTGGAAGAGGTCAACATCGGAACAAATGCTAATCCTAAATTGGTAAAATTGTCCAAAGCATTGCCACCAAAGATCAAAGACAAATATATCAGTTTGATGTCTTCATTTGTAGATGTGTTTGCTTGGGACTATTCCGACTTAAAGACATATGATACTAATATAATTCAGCACACTATACCCATCAAGCCCAATCAAAAACCATTCAGACAGAATTTGAGAAGGCTAAATCCAAAGTTGCTACTATCTATTGAAAAGGAGATAAACAGGTTGTACAAATCAAGGATCATTGTGCCCATCAGATTTTCAGATTGGATCTCTAACTTGGTGCCCGTACGGAAGAAGACAAGTGAGATTCGCTTATGCATTGATTTCAGAAATCTCAACAAAGTTTCATTGAAGGACAACTATCCACTGCCCAAAATGGACCATATACTTCAGCGAGTAGTGGGAGCATCTCGTATGTCACTACTTGATGGTTATTCCGTATATAACCAAGTTTCTATCCATGAAGATGACCGAGACAAGACAACATTCACCACTCCATGGGGAACCTTTCATTACGCTAAAATGCCTTTCAGTTTGAAGCACGCAGGTGCTACATTTCAGCGTGCAATGGACTTGGCTTTTTCAAATGAGAAGGATGTTTTTTTGGTGGTGTATCTGGACGATTTGACAGTGTTTTCCAAATCTGATGAAGAGCACATGTACCATCTTAAAATTGTCTTCCAAAAGTGAAGAAAATATGGCTTGTCGCTGAATCCAAAGAAGAGCTTGTTCGCCATAGAGGAAGGAAAACTACTCATTCGTATTGACCCATCACATGTGCAAGAAATTCAGAAAATCGATCTGCCTCGGAATAAAAAAGAGATACAATCGTTCAATGGTAAGATGAATTTTCTACGCCGCTTTGTACCTAATCTTGTTGAACACCTAAGAGAGATGACAAACATGCTTAAGAAAGACAGCCAAGTGAAATGGATGGAGGAGGTTGTAAAATCTTTCAATTTGGTCAAATTGGCTCTTTCCTCAGCTCCAATTCTAGTAAGCCCAGACTACACTGAATATTTCATATTGTTTTCATTCGCTTCAGAGCATACTATGGCAGCGGTGTTATTGCAGAAAGGAGAGGATCACGAAAGACCCGTCGCATTATTCAGCAGAGCTATAAGAGATGCAGCCTTAAAGTACAACATCATTGAGAAGCAGGCCCTTGCACTTGTGAAAGCATTGAAAGATTTCTGGGTATATATTCTACATTCTCACATTTTGGCCTATGTTCCTAACGCTGTTGTCAAAGATGTTTTAGTGTAGACCGATTCGGAAGGAAGAAGAGGCAAGTGGATTGCAGCCTTTTTGGAATATGATGTGGAAATAAAGCCCACTAAGCTGGTGAAAGGACAGGGATTGGCGAAGTTAATGGCTGAATCAAACTTGCACGCCTTGGACATAAATCTGAACGGTGCCTTGTCCAATGAGGATGAGGAAGGATCGTCAATTCAGGTATCTGAAATGTTTGCTCTTTCTCCATGGTATTCAGATATCATATATGTGCTTAAAAGTTTGTTACCACTGCCCGGCATGACTAGAAACAAAGCAAGAACACTCAAGTTGAAGGATGCCAAGTTTTGCATTCTAAATTCTTCACTGTATTGGAAAGATCCCGGTGGCGTTTTGTTAAATTGTTTGGTGGAAAGGGAAGAAAAGAAGGTCATGGAGGACTGCCACCAAGGAGACTGTGGTGGACACATTTTTTTGAAATCAACAGCAAACAAAATTCTGAGAGCAGGGTACTATTGGCCGATATTGTTTGCTAATGTATATAAGATGGTCAAGCGCTGTCATAAATGTCAGATTTTTGAAGGGAAGCAAAATTTATAGCCTCTACCACTTAAGCCCATAGAGGTGAGTGCCATTTTCCAGCAATGGGGATTGGATTTCATTGGAGAAATTCATCCTGCTTCTTCGGGACAGCATAGATGGATCCTCACAGCCACATATTATTTCACGAAATGGATTGAGGCAATTCCCACCAGACAAGCTACAGATGCGGTAATCATTTCATTCCTTGAAAATAACATCTTGCCTCGCTTTGGTTGCCCGAATAAGCTAATCACTGATAACGCAGCAGCGTTCAAATAAAAAAGAATGGTAGAGTTTTGTCATAAATATCACATCATTTTGGGTCACTCGACTGCCTATCATCCACAAGGCACTGGATTGTTGGAATCTTCGAACAAATCATTGGTCAACATAATCAAGAAGCTACTAGAAATAAATAAGAAGAGCTGGCATAAGAGGTTGGTAAATGCACTTTGGGCAGATCGGGTCAGTCAGAAGAAATCCATACACCGTTTGAGCTTGTTTATGGAGTTGATACAGTTTTTCCTACCTCTCTCACTGTCCCGGTAGTCAAACTTCTTCAGGAGGCCAGCAGTGAAGAAGATCCCATGCAGAGAAGGTTGAATAAAATGGTCCACTTGCAGCAGACCAAAGAAGAAGTTTTCAAGAACACATCCAAATTGCAGGAGAAAATCAAGAAAATTTATGACAGAAAGGCGAAGGTGGACAAATTTTAGGTGGATGATGTGGTGCTGAAGTGGGATGCAAGGAATGAGGAGAAAGGCAAGCACGGTAAGTTTGAGAACCTCTAGAAAGGTCCTTTCAAGATTGCAGCATATTGGGGGCAGAATGCCTTTCTTCTGAAGGAAATGAATGGGGAAGATTGTCCAAGAGGGCCGATCAATGGTCGGTTGCTCAAGCGGTACCATTTATATGTTATTAACGTTGCTTCCACTGTCACTGTAAATACCATTTTATTTCAATTTTGTTAGAGTTGGTCAAGTTAGCCTTTAAGTCATTTCAATGTAAAACTTGAGTCAGTTTTTGGTCATTTCAGTTTCACAAATGAGTCAGAGTCCTGTGTTATTTATAATGACTCCATAGCCCAATGAACGAAGCAACTGTCTAGCTCTTCCAAAGATCTACTATTCTTTGCGCCTTCGAGGAGCTACCATCCCCCATTGGAGCCAATGTTAGAGTCGGTCTAGTCAGTCCTCCGTCAGAGATCAAAACTCTTTATGCATTCATTTTTAGGTGTCCCGCTCCATTCACCCAGCTGCATTTTGCTAGGGTCATGCCATAATCTGACGGAGAAGGTCATGCTAGTCATTCCCCCTCATGTCTGGCTCCTGCTGGCTTAGGTCTTTTGTCAATGATCACTAAAGTCCATGACAGTTAAGGTCTGGTCCTTTAAAGGAAAAAAGTCATTTTTCGATGTTTAGGTCTAGGGATTCACCACTTTGGTCTTTAAACATATTCAATAAAGCCATGCAGGCTAGAGTGAGGCCCTTACACAGTTATGATTCAGAGAGCTTCATCGTCATGTGGATAGACTTCGACTGTTCTTCAAAACTCTGTTTTGAAGAAAAGTCAAATAGTGTCATTTGTGATAAAATTTTCAAAAAAAAGTCGCCAGTTGATTTCTTCAGGTGCAGGCATAGTTTCTGTGACCAAATGTCCTGTCGTGCAATCCCTGCAAAGAGTGCTGAAAATTTCAAAGGGAAAGTGAAAATCAGTGTGTTTGAAAGTCAGTGAAAAAGTGTCAAAACATAACATTAGAAAAATGGGTTTTTGAGGAAGCAAAAATTTAACCCATCACTTCCAAGGCTTTGTATACAAGTTTTCATCAAAATCACAGTTATTGTGCTAATCCAAGCCTTAGAGAAACGTTGCAAAGGGTTTGAGTGTGCATCGTGTGTGTTTGAGTGAGTTGGAGGCAGTTTCAAGGAGCGCGATGCATATACACAGGGGCGCGGTGCACACAGAGCCAGCCCTCAGTTCAAGTTTTCTACGGGCGCGACGCACACCCAGGGTGCGACGCACTAGGTTTTGCACGCGGTGCACACAGACCAAGGGTCGAAACAGTGCCAAATCACCTCGAAATTTTTGTGAAGACCATCAAAGTGAAAGGTAGGCTCTATGACATGACATGTTCATCAAATTTTATAAATGATATGGTGGTTTATAGCGATGTTTGAATGCAACCAAATTCATAAAATCAATCACAAGAAAACACCAAAAACCATGATGGATAGGGTTGCCAAAGTGTGGTGTTAGTGCCAAGGTTCCATTTCACCCATCATTTTCCCCTCACCTACCATTTTTTCCTATCCTCCCTTTCTCATTTTTCCTATTATCCCTACCCTAAAATACTACCAAACCCTCTCCCCTATCCCTCCACTCTTTGGTCAACATAACACCCCAAACCCTACCTTGACAAAACCCCAAAACCTAACCTATCAAAATACCAAAACCCCTCCCATATCCCTAAACAAACTTCTCCCTATAACCCCTATTCCCATCATATTACTCCCTTCCTAATACTCCATGTTTCATTGTTCCCCTTGGTGACAGATATCACAAAGGCACCCAGCCTCACACCATCATCAAAGGGCAGCCTAGGTACAGTACACACAACAGTCAAGGCTTCACAACATTTATCATAGTATGAGATGGAGACACAAAGTGACTCATCCTCAGAAGAGCAGGCTCCCAAGAGACATCACAAGAGTGGAAAACATGCCAGGGATGAGCCCACTACCCTCACTGAATTACAAGCATGCCCTCTTTCCATGTCATGTTTCCAGCACCTAGCATGTTTTTTATTTTGTCAAAGGGTGGCTAACATTAGAGTTCATCATGAGTTGGCCCATCTTTTTGTGCTTCACCTACATGGAGTTCAGTCTATCTTGGCCGGGGTCACCTTCACATTGACACCCGAAACTATCTCAGTAGCAACAGGCATACCAAATGTTGGATAACAGTGGCATAAGAAGAAGAAGGTGGATAGGCAACACTATGAGCCTTACCTCAAGGCCAGATTCTTGAGTCAACTCACAAGAGTCTTTCCCTTCAGATACTTGAAATATGAGTATGCTCCACTCATGAAATTGATCATGAAGTACTTCAGCTGTGAGGGGAGGATCTATCGACTATATGCCTATCACATCCGGTTGCTCATGCACTTTACCAGGGTGTGGATGATGAACCTCCCATTTTTCATATGCAGGAAAATAGAGAGGATGAACAACTTCATGCTGCATAAGACCCCTCAGTAGCAGCTTAACAGTGTGTATCACTTTGCTCTTATCCGGATTTTGGTGGATCATCAATTGGGATTGCAGGGCATTGCTTGGGAGGACTTCATCTCCCGTGACTTCTTCAACACATCACAGGTACTATCGGATCCAGAGCAGGAGATGGGTGGGCCTTCTCATCAGTATGAGCACCATGAGACCACTACCATGCCGGTTTTTGTTACATATCAGAGAGGCATTAGGCACTTGTTTGCAGCAGCAAAGCGAGTGTTATCTCCACCCAGGGTGGAAGGGGCCTTGCTTCCGGCATCAACGACACACGTACAGGACAAGGGCAAGAGGCCCGTTCATGATGAGGGGCCATCAGGTGAACAGGAAACTGATTTCATCCTCATTCAGGATGATGAGGTAGAGGTGGAGAATGCCTGAATTAGGATGACTATTCAGGAGCAGAACATGGAGATCCAAGACTTTTCGCTTAATGTGGAGAGGGCCAGATGGATCATCAAGTATCTAGATCAGAGGAACAAGCAGCTTGAGGACCAGCATGTGATCATGGAGGTGAAAAGCATCCGTCAAAATTGACAAACTGCCCAGCAAAGAAGGATCGAGCTCACTACCTTGGAGCAAGAGATCAACAATGACCGTGGGTCCTGGCTAGAGCAAATCAACATACACCTTGAGAAACTGTTGGAGAAGGCCGATAGAGACAAAACTATATTGAGGAGGATAGTTTTTCATTACAAGGCACAGAACATGAGTGCAAAGGCCCTGATAAGGAGTTTGAAGGCCAAATTGAGCAAAGCAACAAAAGAGTCAAAAGAGGCAAAAGAGCAAGATGAGCTTGGAATCTTGGCTGAAGCCTCTGTGACCCAACATAGTACCTCTTAGAGAACCTCCAGCCCAGATTTCAAGAAATTTGGGACAATTTTGGTCACATGGAAATTTTTTGGTCACAAACACAGGTTTTTTCTCCCTTGGCGTTGCGCCACTGGCGCGGCGTGTAGGATTGGGAGCTCCAAATGAGAAATGGCTTGTATTTTTGGATTCATCATGCAAAATCACGACTATTGGCATTTGGGAAAGAAATTTGGGCATGATTTGAGTCTCCAGGAGGTCAATAACACCCAAACAATGGCCTCACTGCCCCTATTTTGACACACAGGAAGCAGTCTTGGGAGAATGAAGATTTGGAGGGGCAAATGAGCACCAAATTCAAAAATTCCACTTGGGTTGGAAATTAGGAAAGACAGGCTTGCCAACAAGCACACTTGGGTAGATTTTGGACTCTTGAAAGTGCCTCAAAACTGGCCCCAAAGTGTCACGGCGCATATAAGAAAAAAGGCCCAATTTACCTCTGTTTCACGAAATTTCGATTCACGACTTTTCATAAGTGGGCCCTCTCATCTACACTTCACTTTTTCAGAACCAAAGGTAGCATTTAAAGTATTTTCACTCCAGATGGGCATCTATCCAAGTGGCAAAGGAAGGCAAACAATCACCTAAGCCATTTGTCATGTTTGTGACGCTGCACCTGTAGCTGATGTTTGGCTCTCCACCTTCATTTTGTAATGATTCGAGTAACTCCCCAAACCTTGGGCATTCTATCTCTTCATGGCACATTCTATATATTGTATGCAAACTATTTGCAAAGGGTTGGTTGGCTTGTAACTTCTGGGAGACTGTGGGAAAGAAACTTTGTTTCTTCATTGTATATTTTTACAGAGGATTAATGAAAGGCAGAGGCTTTGTTTCATGAGATTCATGTGGTTGTGAGTGTAGCAAATGTGTCTTTTATGTTTCATATGTATCTTTTTATGTTTCATATCTCATTTCATATTCATTTGCAGTGAAATTTTCTAAGTTAGATAAGGTAGAATTCAATTTTATTGCTGTGGTTGTGGGAAAATTTCATGTTCAATGTTCTTTCTTCTGTTGAAAAGGATTCATGTGTGTATGCCCTTTTCACTCTCCTAAGAAATCTCTCCATTCCGCGTTGTTTCAAACTAAGTTGCTGGACTCTTCGCCTATCTTGCCTCATGAAATAATCTATGTCTTTATATTAATTTCTCTGTTCATTGAGGTCCATTGGTCCCATACCATCCCAGAAACACAGTCATTCATAAAAATCAATTCTTGTATCCATATTCACTTACTAGCCTAAGATAAATATTTCACTGTAAGCCATCTCTGGCCTTTTCGTTTATCTATTCACTGAGTGTGACTCAGAGAGAGCCCTCTCCTGTTCTAGTAGGGCTGGCTACCAGACTGAGCATGGTTTGTGGTTACCCTGAATTTTGCCTTCCTTCAGCCTAAGGCAGATTTAGGTGCTAACATAGTGGCGACTCCACTGGGGAATAACAGAATAAAATCCCCTTGCTTGTTAATGATTCTAAGCTTTTGGATGATAAGTTTAGGATTTAATAGGCTGAGTAAAGTTGGTTGTGTCCTTTGATTTTTCTCAATAGCACGCTGGCTTCTAGAAGATATACCAGAGCTAATCCAGATCCAGACCCTCCACACATCTATGGAGATCCCAATTTGATTTCAAGAATTCATCATCAAGAAAGCTCTATATCGCCCGTGTTCAAATCCCATTCATGCCCGGACATTTTTGAGTATCTTGAAGAGCTAGAGTTTGATGAGCAGTTTGAATTATTGTTCTTCAAAACCATATCCGAAAGGGCAGTTGACTCTACTCTACACAATCCACAGTTTCTTGTAGACTTGGAGACGGAAAGGGCTAACCGGTTGATTGATAACTACATAGTAGCTCAGCTTCAAACTCCAATTGCTAGCCCCTTACAAACTAAGCACACTCCTCCAACACCTCTGAGGACAAATCCACCAAGAGTGATGGCTGCCCGTTTTGCACCTCTTGTTTTTCCTCAAGTTTTAGATGATATGCCCACAGATTACCAAAGAAAAATCCCATTTTTTGATGGCACCCCTAATGGCATTACTGCTCAACATATGGATAGAATGGCAGAATTCTATGAACTTCATGAGATCGATCCGGAGAATGTGGCAATGAGACTTTTTGTACAGATATTTGCAGGTGAAGTGAGGAAATGGTTCAGAGGTTTGCTGGCTGCTCGTATCGCTACCTTCGATGACCTACAAAGAGAATTTTTAAACCGCTGGGAAGTGAAAAAGAATCATCTTCAAATTCTGGCCAAATATGAGAAAATCAAAAGAAACGCTGGTGAGTCACTCCAAGATTATTGCATTAGATTCAATTCAGTTTATAATGAAATTCCTGATCATCTAAGGCCACTTGTGGGACTAGCCATGGTGAAGTACCCATATGTTTTTGATGCTGAAATGACTTATCAATTGAGAAAAGGGAACCAGACACAATGGAAGACATGCAGAAGATAGCGGTCAGCGTGGAAGAAAAGTTGTTGACCAAGAGAGCTAGAGGAAAGGCAGAGAGGAAGGTCACTGCAAAGGAAGAATCTTCCTCGGTAGATCAGCTACTTCGGAAGGTAGAGCAGATTCTTGAAAGAGTGAAACTTGACAAACCGAATCCACAAGTTAGAAATCCTAATTTTCGTGGGTAGCAACAACCACAATATAGAATAAGACAGAGAGATCAGTGAGCCCAAACACAGACTACACAATAGCCAGTACAGACACCTTTGCAGAAAAATTTTGTGCATGGACCGGAATCAGATGAGGACTGGAATGTAATAGGTGAAGAAAATCACCTCTTTACTCCTGCCGATCTGCCTATTTATCTCATTGAGGATGAAGAGTATGCAAAGAGTTCAGATGTACACAAAGACGTAGATTTCATTCTAACAAATGACATCATCTTGGAGGAAGAATCCAATGAATACCAAAGAGGCTATATGAATGCTTTGTCTACCCAATAGCAGCGATATTCACTTAGAAACAGAGATGTGCTGGTCAAACCAATTCAGAAAAGGAAGGAGGTTGACGCATCAAAGAATGATTCAACAGTTACACAAAGGAAAGGAAAGGAGGTGGTTGATCCGAAGAGCAGCAAGTCACCATCAGCAGAACCATCACATCAGCAAGATGCAAGAAAAAAAAGGAAACGAAAGAAATCCCAGTCAAAGAGGTAGAAAAGATTCCCACTTTTAATTTGGAAAATGAGATTTCTAAATTAAAGGTATCCATCCCCTTGACTGAAATAATGAAGAACAACAGTTACAGAGGACAAGTATCTAAAATGTTGGATTTGGCCCCAATGTCCAACATGATTAATGTTGAAGATGATCAACCTAACATGATTTTTGGGCCAGCATCGAATGGTGAGTCTCCTGATAGTGATGTGCCACTGTTTTATATCAGTTTAAGATTGCATGATTTTGTGTTACATAACGCCATGTTCGATTTCGAAGCTTCTCACAATATCATGCCCAAGGGAATCATGGATAAGCTTGGTCTGGACATCACCCGGCAATATCATGATCTCTATTCATTTGATTCCAGCAGAGTAAGATGTATAGGACTCATCAAAGACTTGGTTGTGAGTCTTGATCAGCTCCCAATGAAGAATGTTTTGATGGATGTTGTGGTAGCAGATATTCCTCCCAAGTTTGGCATGCTTCTTTCCAGGTCTTGGGTAGCGAAACTGAAAGGGACACTATAGCTAGATTTCTCCTATGCAACAATTCCAGTGTTTTGACAAATGAGGAAATTGTATGAGGAATAAAAAATGAAGTACATGATCACAAGCAAGGAGAAACCAATAAATCATCCAATTAACTATGTACATATAGATTTAGAGTCTTTTGTTTTGTATTCAGATAGCTTCAATGATATAGATAGTCAGTTAGTAGAAGCAGGTGATATTCTGGAAATAACAAAAAATTTCAGAGAAGTTTGAAAGAAAGAAGAAAAAGAGCAGCAGAACACTGTTGGGCAGTCAGCTGAAAGTAATGGATAGCAAGCAGACAAGGCACAACAAATAGATTTCCAGCACTTGCAAGAGGAGGAAGAAGGTTTGTGGACCATGGATTTCGATGGAGAATTGGGCAATGATGGCACTGGAATTGGAATTTGGGTATGTTAGCGCTTAAATCTACCTTAGGCTGAAATAAGGTAAGACTCAAGGCTACATCAAACCACGCTCAGCCTCGTAGCTAGCCCTACGAGGACAGGAGAGGGCTCTCTCTGGGTCAATCTCGGCAAAATATAATCAATGAGGTCGATATGACTGAATTGATGACTAATTTTAGGCTAGGTATGAAGTACAAGGACTTTGAGATTGATTTTTTGAGGTTTTGTTGAATTCAAGGGAAAGGCAATTTTGGGTGTGGGGATGAGGCACAATTTTTGCAGAGGTCTACTTGGGGCAAGATAGGCGATTGTTTTGATGCCTTTAAAGTGATTGAATGGATATATTTTGACTGGTGAGAGGTTAAGGAGAGTAAGAAAGTTTCAATGATTCTCCCTAAACAGACGAAAACATGGAAAATTAAACAATTTAAAGGCAGAGCATAGCAAATTTATGGATTCTACCTTAACACTTCATTTTTTCAATTGTAGAAGATTAAAGAAGGAAAGTGGTACACATAGGCAACTTACAAGTACTGAAAGAAACACACCATCAACACATAAAGCCACATGAATCCCAAATAGTGCTGCAAAACCTTGGTCTTTCCTTTGCCAAAAATGCAGATAAGATAT
>APFE031063091.1:0-12098 GCA_000404065.3 Pinus taeda | reverse complement strand
TCAGTACATTGGCTACATGGCTCTCATGAGTGAGATAATAGAGATAGAGCCATCCTCGTTGAAGGAAGGTGTAGAGAAACCAGTATGGGTTGATGTTGTGGTAGAGGAATATAATTCCATTCTTAGAAACAATGTTTGGTAAGTGCTCCCAAGATTGATAGATAAATCTATGGTTGGTTCAAGATGGTTTTATGAGGTAAAACATGGACCCGATGGAAGCATAGAGAAACACAAGGCCAAATTTGTGGCCAAGAGGTTCTCTTAGGTGGATGGAGATGAAAATGAGGATACCTTTGCTCCAGTAGAATGGTACTTATCCATCAGGTTGATTCTAGAACTATTAGCAAAGATGGGGTGGAATATCCACCAGATGGATGTGAAGACAACGTTTCTCAATGGATTTATTGAGGAAAAGGTGTATATTGAGCATCCAAAGGGATTTTAGAATTTCAACATATAGTCACATGTGTGCAAACTCAAGAGAGCATTGTATGGGCTCAAACAAGAACCTTGTGCTTAGCAAATTAAGATAGAAAATTATCTCACCAGTTTGTGCTTCACCAAAAGTGAAGTAGATGGAAACCTTTATCACATTGTGGTAGAAGATAAATTATTTATTATTGTGTTATAAGTCGATGAATTGATCCTTAATGGTGATGAGTAGCTGATCATATATTACAAGGTGGATCTTGCAAGAGATTTTTAGATGAAGGACATGGGCCTCATGCACTGCTTCCATGGTTTGGAACTATGGAAAGGAGATGGGGAAGTGTTTTGTCTCTCATGGAAATTATTCCAATGAGATCCTGGAGAAGTTATTCATGGAGAGTAGAAAACCCATGTATAGTACTTTACCAGGTAACTAGAGGGAATAGGATGTCACTTAAGATGAGGAACTAAGGGCTACAATTTACACATAACTTGTGGGTTCAATCATATATTTGGTGGATGTACGAACATACATGTGTTATGTAGTTAACCAACTGAGGCAAGCGATGGTTAGGCCAACTAAATTGTATTGGAAGGTAGTAAATATTTTTTTGAGATATATCAAAGGCACTAGTCAATTTGGTATTTGGTATAGATGAATAGAGATAGTGAATTTGCAAGGCTTCATAGATATGGATTGGGTAGGGAGTCCATTATATAGGAAGAGCACTTCAGTAGGAATTTTCTGTGTTGGGTTAACAAAAATTGCTTGATACAACAAGAAGGAGATATTTGTGGCACTCATCTCAATAGAAGTAGAGTACATGGTCACAAGTCAAGCAACATGTGAGGCTATATGGATGAGAAATATTCTTGTTGGGTTATTTGGTCAGAAGATGGATCCTATAGTGATCTACTATGACAACCCGAGTTGTATCAAACTCTCTAAGAATCCAATATGTATTGTTCTTTCCAGGCATATAGACATATGTTATCACCATCTACGAGATTATGTGCAAAGGTTCATAATGTTGTTGCATTACATTCTCATAGGGGATCAAGATGTAGATATTTTGACAAAGGCCTTGTCAAGAGGAAAATTGGAGTTCCATGGAAGAATGATTGGGGTATATGATAATCCCTCTCTTGTTGAGTGGGAGTGTTGAAAATGCAGCAAGAAATTAGTTTTTTTACTTTTCCTTGGTCGGACAAGATTAAAAATCAAATTTCAATTATAGCAGAAAACTTGGAGGATGTTAACTTACGTGACATGGATCTTTCACTCATTTAACTTAGTAAATTCAAGTTTAAGAAATTTGAGTTTAGTTCTACATTATTTCTTTCTATTTTGTAGCAATCTATTTCAGTTAATTTATGTTATTATCGGTGTAAATAGTTCTCTCTCAGGTGAACTAGTTGAGGTCAAGTTGTGGGTGGGTAACTTATCTCACACTTTGTGATCATCTAGTTAACTAATCAATTAACCCAAAATAATTTTTGCGTGTAGAGAATTTGAGTTAGCCATTTCATCATGGAGCTGAAGTGTAGTTTATTATCAGTTGTAAACTATTTCAAGTTGTACAGGTAATGCATGCAGTTAGAGAAGGACCAACATGAATTGCACAATCAATATAGAGGAATTTATTCAATAACAAGGGATAATTCCTTGAGGAACAATGCAATGAAATATTGGTTTGGAGGCCCAAAATTTTAGCTGAGTATTGGGCAAGGTTAATCATTTAGGAAAAGGATAGGAGATATAGGTGCAAGTTGAGATCAAGCCTGAGCAGAGCATATTGTATTCAAATATGACCCAAATAATTCAAAGATGTTTTGCCAAATTCACATTTTGATAAATTAACATGAAGATTTTCTTTCTTCAAAACATCTAGAGTCTGCTTTACATGCTTCTAATGTTCTTCCCATGTTTTACTAAATATAAGAATGCCATCTAGATATACTATGACAAAATCATCAATAAAAGGCCTTACTACGTCATTCATTACTCTCATGAAAGTAGCAGGAGAATTAGTCAAGCCAAAAGGCATAACCAACCACTCATACAATCCTTGCCTTGTTTTGAAAGCAGTATTCCATGCATCTTGCTCTGCAACTATGACCTGATGGTAGCCACTATGCAAGTCCAACCTGGAAAAGTGAACAACATCTTTCAACTGATCTAACAAATCATCTATGTGAGGAAGGGGAAAATGATTTTTTATTGTTACCTTATTCATTGCTCAATAATCAATGCACATTCTCCATGAGCCATATTTGTTTCTCAACAAGACAATTGGAGACTGGGATGGTGATGTGCTAGGTCTTATGAACCCTTTTTCAAGAAGCTCATGTACCTGCTTCTTGATTTCTACATTCTCTAAAACGAACACCCTGTACATTCCAATGTTTGGAATGGAGCATCTTGCTGAAAATTAATATCGTGTACTATTTCCTTTTTGGGTGGCAGAACCTTAGGTTCATGAAATATTATATCATATTCTAAAACAATTTTTTCTAAATCAGCTTATTGTTTAGCATTACAACCCTCAAATACATTGGTTTTATCAGGTTTATTTTCCTTTACAACCATCATTAAAAATTGTTTACATGAATTTACAATTCTTTTCATCTGCCCTGAGTTTATGAGAGTATAATTATTCTTCAGTTTATTAGCTCTTACAATATATTCAATTCCATCTTCAACAAGAGTATACTTGGTTTCTGCTATACAGAAAATTCCTTTTCTATCACACAAGTAAGGACTTCCTAAAAGAATTCCACATATATCCAAGGGAACTATATCTAACTCAACCTCATCTACAAATGTTTACCCAAAATAAAACCTAAGTTTACATTGTCTAGTCACTTGTAGTTTTGCTTTATCACATACCCAACCCAATGGATATGGCTTCTTGTGAGGTGTGGTTGGTAATCCCAACTTCTTTATAATTTCTTTAGAAATTATATTTACTTGTGAGCCACTATCAAACAAAGTATCAATCTTTTTATGCTTAGAAATAACTCTAATATGAAAAAGCTCATGTCTTTTCCTTTCATTTTCTTCATTATCAGTGGATTGTGTAGAATTATTAGTAAATTCTTTGGAATTTTTACCTTTTATACCTGTGGTTGTGATTTTTGTTTCATCCCCTGAGTTTGACTCCAAATCCTTCTAAATAGTTGCAACAATCTTCTTCTTTTTTCCATCATACTTCTTGGGCTTCAACTCCGGATGTAGAATCCAGGAGTGTTCATCATCATGCCCATCCTTCTTGCAGTAAGTGCATGAAGATTTGGCCTTTTGTATAATATTTGTCTTCCTCCCTTTCCATTCCTATTTTCTCTTTTCCTTACATTAGCTTGTAATGGGTTTCGATGATCCCCCAACTTCTGGGTTCACATTCTTGCCTCTAGCCTCTAGATGTGTAGCTTGAATAGATACCTCATCTATGCTAGTGGGATTAAACATGAGAATGGTGTGCTTCAAATAGCTGTGTGGACCACCTATATACTTCAGTAGAGTTTCAGGTGAGTCTAAAGAGATTCCTAGAATCAAAGCTCTTTTTCTAAATTCTTGAGTGTAGCCTTGTACACTTTTCCCTTTCAATTGGTGAAGAGATTTCCAGCTCCTCATAGATTGCTTCATTTAAGCAAGTCAATAGAATTTCTTTTTAATTGCATAAACAAATTCACTCTAGACAGAAATAATTTACCATCCTTCTTCATGTCAACTTGTGTTCTACCTTCCCACCATACCAATGCCTCCAAGGCGTAGGTTGGCCAACTGAATCTTACATCTGTCAAAATTGATGCTTTACACCCTGCAACACACATCAATTCATCTAATCCAATTATCTAGCTTATCTGCATTCAACTGTCCATCATATATCGGCAAATCAAATTTAACATCTAATTTAATCAAAGATGTTTTCTTCTTTTTATTTTTAGGACTATCAGGAGGTGTGGGAATTTTTTCTTCTTTCCCTTTGGCTTTAGAATGGTCATTGAGCAGAGATTCCTCTACTCCTTTATCTTGTTTGAAGTTTGATGAATCTTCATCTCTACCTTTCTTAAATTCTCTATACACTTCTTCCACCATGGCTCTCATGGTCATGAAACTATCCATGAAATGGGAGACTTATTCCAAGGGACACTCTTGTACCATTTTCCTCTTAGGATAGACTCTTCCAATTTCTGTGTTAGCTTCAACCAAGTCTCCTTCTCATAATTTGAGCTTTGTCCTAATTAGCATTCAACAAAAGAATCCATCACAAGCTGGTCTAACCTTAGTAACCTAAATCTCTGATACCACTTGATCTGAAATTGATCCAAGACAATTAATAAGGTATTATAGACTCATGTGCATGGATGTGCCTATGTTACTTTATGAAATGAATTGATAAGATTGTGAAATACATAGGCAATGAAGTAGTTAAAGAAAAAATAACAAGGAAACATATATATGCAACAAGTTTAATAAGGAGTTCACCCAATACTCTTGGGCTACGTCTCCTGGTCTTGCCTTCAGTGGTGGCATCTCTATTAGGTTTTCAAGAAGAGTTTTAAAATAGTGAGCTCGATTTGAGTCTCACACAGCAGATATAAATTAATAAGAATATACTTGGATCCCCCAAGTTTCTGGAGTACACAAACTCTCTTTACTAACACTGGACCTCTATTGGTCACAATGGTATGAGCCCAATCTGAGGATCATACCTGACAGGCATATATATAGGAGTTCACTTGAACTACTTAAGTCATCTCTGGAGTACACAAAATATCTGACTGTCTCTGGCTCTATCTTAACTCTGGCTCAAAGCTGCCCTTGCTTCTGTAGGTCAGCTCAACTTCTTCTCTCTAGTTTTTGCTTTTCTTTTGCTTACTACCTCTTCGTTTTCTTTGTCAGTTTGTGGATTTAAAGCCATCAGCTTCCTGACTATTCATTTTAGTTTCTCGCCTTTCTGATTCCCTTGCCTCTATCTGTTTGAATCCCTTCTTTCGGTGTTTACAGTCACTGCATAACACTTCACCAAGAGGTGGTGACCTATTCTGTAATGGATGAGTGTGTCAGGTTCACTGGAAACATTTGAATGACTGTTTTGTCTGTTAACTCCAAGAATGCCCATGAAACATGAATCTCCGCCAACACATCTTCCATATCAGACTTCAAATGCTTTAAAACTCTACCTGTTAACCTCATCAAATCCAGTCATCCATCGGAACGCATCTCTGTGTTGATCTGGAGCATCTAGATCCTATAGTGATCATCCGTATTGGGTGGATAAGTAAAATGATGTTTATCCTTCTGATGTCAGTGGTTTTCTCTCTCTTCCTCCAGATGTGCAACAACCATTGTGTGGCATTAGGCAGGACTAGGTTGAAACTACTTACCACTTGAAGCCCTTCCAATATTCTGTTGGTTTTTGTGGGACCCTAATTCTTACAAAATCGGAATGATATTTTTACATATTCTACAATTATTTCGGGTCCCGACGCTATGGGCTTTTCCTTCTTTGAAGGGTTTGCCTTGTAATATGTGATTAGAGACTTGTTACTAATCGCATATCCGAAACTACCCCCGTTTCCTGAAATTACCTCTCGTTTTGCTAATTTGTGGCAGTGCACATTACCATGGGCTAACAGTTCGCACACGTGACCAACGGTCCTCATTGCTCCACACTAATCACAAATTGCAATTGTTATGAGGATGCCTTCAATAAGCTTGATCTTTATAAGACTTGTAGCTTTTGGCATAATTTTAAAGAGTTCCTGAACACTTAGAGAGTGTTCTAAGATCCAATTCGGATCAAGAAGAAATGCCAAACCATGCAAGCTAATATTGATAGGTTCATGGCACAGTTTGCAATTTCGAGGGGAAAAGGCCTTGCCAATCCTATGGTCATCCATGACAAGCTTATGACCCAAGAGGACTATGTCGATAGACTAAGAAAGCTGGCCAAGGGCAAAGCTAGTACCTCAAGGGTAAAAGCTTTACCCAGAGGAAATGTTTTGTTGGACAATCTGGAAAATATGTTCTTCCTAGAGCATGAATTAAGCGTCTCTTCGTAAATAAACCAAATTTTTCCAAGTACACTAAAGTTGACGAGATATACCGAAAGATGCTAAAGGTAAATTTACCTAAAGATGAATGGTGGGTAAAATTAACAAATTTAATATAAAGTTACTGTTATAAATCCATATGGTAGCTAGGTAAAACAAGTAAAACATGGTCAAAGTGTAGCAGGTAAAGAGTATCAATAGGCCGAAGACATAAAGTGATTCCAACACAAAGATATTAGTCAACAAAAAGAGCCAAATTAGAACTACAACAACCATCACAATCTTAATAAAAGGGAAAGTAGGAAAGCAATTTTCAATTTGTCTCTATCTTCATTCTTGATGATATTTTTAATTTCCTAGAATAATTCTTAAACCATTATGAGATAATTTGTAATATTATTTGTATAAATACTTCATATTTCAAAGTATTTTGGGCTATACTACCAGTGAAGATTTCGATGAGATTATCATAGCGTTCATGTCCATTTACACTCCTGGGCAGCCCCCTGACATCATGTTTGATTATTCCAAATTCGTTGCAGATAATATGCGTGATAAATTCATGATAATGGAAAATGAAAGAGTATTCAAGTACTCATCAATTTTGTACCTCCTTTTCCTGTACTATCAGGCTGATAACTTTCCATTCACACTTCAAAAGCTTGATACCAGAGGCAACCGTTGATCAGTAGCCTTTTGGACCTCATTGGTCCACCAATATGACTCTCGATATACTTATGTAGATTTCATAGATCTTTTTGTGCACCCATTTGCAACCATGTTGTTAGGAAGCCTCCCCCTAGGATTAGTGAATATATCAGGACTGTCCTATAGTTGTCTAAACAACACAAAGTGGGAGATTGTTATTTATACCAAAATCACACTGAAATCGGGATATATGGTTGTGAATTGACACCCTACAAACTAACAAGGTACCTCCCCATGAGATTTTTTTCCCTGGAGTACCACAGGAAAATAATTAATTCAAATGAGGTACATTTTGTAAGGCCAAGAAGAAAGCTCAACTCAGAACAAAATACAAGCTAGGAAACTTTGTATGCAATAGTAGAGATGCTAGAAAGGAAGCAGATGAAATCATTTGAAGGCTCCATATAAAACAAAGCTTCATATGAAAATATGATCCCTTTGACTTGATTTGCAATAGAAGAATGAAAAACAGATTGTATTCCTACATCCACCACAAAATTCCTGAGATAGAACAATAAGCAAATAAACTAGAATGGGTGGAGAACACTTTAGTAGAAAAAGATAGCACATAAGTTGTTATTGATATTGTGTTGATTGATCTAGAAAGGAGACATGATTAAGGCTCCATTGGACAGGTACCAAGAAAATCCCTATCCCAGAGGCAAACACAAGAACATAGTGAGCAACAAGCAGAAGAAGGACTTCTACAGCAAGAGTAGTCAGAGTAGCAAGACATATCAGAAGAAATGAATTAAACAACACAACCATAACCAATTATGAGTACTCCTCCTATTGTATAGAATCCTCTAAATGAGGAGAAGAATCCCAAAAGAGGTAGGGAGGAGGCCACTCCTTCTGGCAGACCTATTGCACAAAATTATGTCAAGAGGGAAAGGTTAAATCCTTTCTCAGAACAAGAGTTCATAAAGGAAACAACTGGGACAATAATTTTAGAAAGGCACAAAGCAAGCAAGCCACTCCCTCTGGAGGAACACAAGAGCCTTCCACCACACATACTCAAATGCTAGAAAGACAACATAGTGTGGAAGTATCCTCTTTGAGGGCTCCAATTGGCTAAGACCAGAACATTAGAGAGAAGTACAAATAAATAAAAGCTAGAAATGAAAGATTGAAGGCTCAAAGCTATGCTCAATACCTCAAAATGGCTGCCACCAATCAAACAAGGCTAATGTCAGCCTTTGATATAAAAGAAGGTAATATGCAAATGGATTTCATTAAGCCTACCACACCTCAGCCTCGGCCTATAGATGATTACTTGAAGACAGATTTTGAGGTGATAGCAAAGGATATACAACATATCAACCAAATAGAATTGCACAAACAGAATGGAGAAATGGTGTATTCCACATTGACCAGCAAGGCCATTGCAGCACAACAACTACAAAATTTGTTGAATAATATGTTAGCACAATTCCAGGTAGAAAAGGCCTCTTCATATGCTAAGGGTACCAGGATAAAGTCCTTAGAGGATTTAATAATATTGTTGGGGAATGATCCCAAGGATCTAAAGGCTACAGAAAGTCTTGTCAAAAAGAAAAATGATGACATATCTGCCTTGAGGAAATAGCTCAAAATTCCTCATTTGCATCATCCAAAAACAACTGAAGCACTAGAAACTTAGAAGGCACGGGAAGAGCTTATGGAATTAGTCCTTAAGCTAAATGATGAATTAAAAGAAACAGAGAAAGAGCTAGACAACTTAATTCATTCTAAGCAGAGTGAGTTGGCCACCACTCCATATACTATCATTCCTACAGTCTCTACAGTAGTGCCTTCTACATTGGTTGCTTCCTTAGCACCAACAGTTCCACCAGCTACAACCATGCCAATCACAGGTGCATCTACGAGTGGAGGTACATCTATAGAGAAGACAACTGAATTAGTGAAAGCCATGGAAGAAATGACTATCCAGGCTACAGAGATTAAAAGGCTTAAATAAAAAGTGTCAAGCTTGGAAACCGACTACAAGCTTGTACATATACAACAGAAAGAAGAAGCTCAGAAGAATCTAAGAATGGGTGAAAGCATAGAATTCTTTGAAAAAAACTTGACCTTACAATAGCCACAAAGAAAAATAATGGAGATGCTCTAGCCCAACTTCATTAACTCTGTCAATGATGTTTGGCCATCAATACAATTAATTTTTGAGCAAACTAAACTGGTGAAAGTGGCCATCAAAGACATTCAAAAGACAAGAGGAGATCTGGGAGACGAGCCTGAGGAGGCCAACCAACTGATAAAAATCTTGAAGAGCAGGAATAGGTATCAACTAGATGGATTGAGCATAGGAGATAGAATAGGGACCATCATAGAAATTAAGAAGGTTCTTACTAAAAGGAATCTTATGCTTAATCTGGAGAAGAAATGCCAAAGCATGCAAGCTGATATTGATAGCTTCATGGCAATGTTTGGAATTTTCAGGGAAAAAGGACTTCCCACCCCTATGGTCATCCATGACAATCTTATGACCCAAGAGGGCTATGTGGATAGACTGAAAAAGCTGGCGAAGGACCAAGCTAGTACCTCAGGGGTAAAAGCTTTACCCACAGGAAAGGTTTTGTACGACAATCCGGAAAATTTGTTCTTCCTAGAGCACAAAGTAAAGTATATGTTCGTAAATAAACCAAATTTCACCAAGTACACTGAAGCTGACGAGATATACCGAAAGATGCTGAAGGTAAATTTAATTGAAGAAGAATGTTGGGTAAAATTAACAGATTTACTGTAAAGTAACTACTATAAATCCATATGGTATCTAGGTAAAATAGGTAAAACAAGGTCAAAGTGTAGCACGTAAAGAGTATCAATAGGTTGAAGACATAAAGTGATTCCAACACACAGATATCAGTCAACTGAAAGAGCCAAATTTGAACTACAACATCCAGCACAATCTTAATGAAAGGGACAACAAGAAAGCAATTTTCCATCTGTCTCTTTATTCATGCTTGAAGATAATTTTAATTTCATAGAATAATTCTCAAATTATTATGAGATATTTTGTAATATTATTTGTACAAATACTTCATATTTCGAAGTAATTAGGGTGGATTCAAAGACATTTTTGTAGACTTATCTTATCAAGCTAAGGGGCTTCTGTAATAAAGATTGGTTTGGGTTGCTGGATCATGGAATAATGTTAAAGACATTTCACATGATTCATGTGCACAGTGGAAATCAAATAAGTATTATCTCTCCTGTTTATTCCTATTTTCTCTTCACATTTATAAATAATCACATGTGTTTCAATGAAACCTGAATGGTAAACTAGGAATGATATTTCAGAATTAGCTTTAAAGCTCTCTGTCTTCACTATTTACCTTCTTTATGTTTTCTACTAAACTATCTTAGTCTGGGAATTCTTAATTGCTCCCTTACTTCAATATTTCCCCCCCTTAGATCCATAGTAAGGATTCTTAGTTGCCCTTTTCTACTGATCTCCTTTTGTTCTTCATCTTGATCCCAGTTTAAGGATTCTTCATTTCTCTTTCACCCTTGTTAGGACTACCTCATCCAATTGAACCTGTATATTTTCCTTTTGTTGTGCTAGCTTGCCCTATGAACTCCCCCTTTAGCAATTGATCTGATCCAGTGAAGCCACTTTTTGATTGAATCCATATCCCAATGTCTTGAAGGCCTGCTCTATCCATCTATTCCCATAATTCCATCACCCAATAAAAATCGAAACCTTATGAGCACTAAGAACTAGCCTAAAATCCGACCAAAACAAAGTTAAATGATAAAGAAAGAGCCCTCTCTGGACTTAGGTTGGCTAGAACCCGAGTCTAAAAGATTTGGTTTGTGGTTACCTCAGATTATTCCTTCTTTTCATAACTTCTAGGGAAGACTTATGAGTGATAAGAGGGTACCCAGAGACACCTCACAACTATTAGGTTTACTTTACATCCCTTAGGATGACAGTGTTAAGACTGGGTGTGAATTCTAATCATGAAAATGCAATGACATGTTCTCTTGAGAGGGAGATTTAGCTAGAGCGTGATAAAAATGTTTTTTCTCCAAAGGGAGAATCCATGACTCTAGGAAATGTTCCATGAGGTGTTCTAACCAAACCCTAATGCTTAACAAAGTTAAGAACAACTTCTACAATTAACTTTGACTCCAACCTCTCCCATAAATCACATCCAATTTACATAAAAACAGCTTAAAAAGGCTAACCACCCATTATTTACATTTAATTTTATCCCTCACATTCATCTACTTCACCATTTTGACTTCTACCAAAGTCAAACTAGGAACTAACAAAAATTACACATTGAACATTTTACAAAATGCTTAGAAATTTCTAGGTGTGTAGCAACCTGTTGGAGGCCATTTTTGAGTGCCTTTTTGAAGTCAAAATGCAAATCGGAAGCCTTTTCTAGAAATATGGGAGAGTTCATATGTATTTAGAATATTTGCGCAATCAAAATTACCCATTTTGGCAGATATATGACCATTCTTCCAAGCTGTCAACACTTGCGCAATGAAACGGAAAAAGAGGGGCAGAAAGGTGATTTTTTCCCTCTTTTTTGCAAATTTATCCAAAAATGAGCCCCAGAACAAGAAAGTAGGAGAATGGATTTTGATAGTGGGTCATAAGCATTCCATAAATGTTGATTTTCCATCATTTGGAGCACTGACGAAGAATCGAAGAGTGAGCTCGCTGCAATCTGTTGAAGGCCCCAAAAATCGGGTCTACAACAAGGGGCATACCCGCCTGGTCCGGACCTTGGTTCGCAACTCCTTATCCATTTGGTATAGCGGGTCCGACTGGGGATATGGGACCAGTTTCCCAATTCAGTGTATGTGTGAGAAAGATGGGTATTTCTGTTCTAAATGGAATACTTCTGTTCTAATTCTAATCTAATGCTATGCTGTTGTAT